>JARACY010002970.1:0-37264 GCA_029255725.1 Scrobipalpa atriplicella | reverse complement strand
TGCGAGGTTTAACATGTCGGAACGTCTTAGTTTTGTAGTAATGTTTTAATAAAAAAACATAACCTTTTTAGTTATTTTCACTATTCACTAGCGGCATCAACTCTCTGGCTGTCGGCGAGGTCCTTTGGCAATTTTTAATCTATGCCTACATGTCACCTACATAGCAACTTATTGAAAAGAAATAAATATTTTACCGTATGCAAACGTAAGTGTTACGTAAAAATGTAACAGATTCATCATATTACATTACTTAAATATATATGTGAACTAGGCTTTACAATTTTATGTCACACTTTTACGTAACTTTTATGTTTATGTTAGGTAAAATTTTACGTTACAATTACGTCACAAAGTGGCAAAAAATACGGCCTTACCCATAGATGAATAAAGCTTAGCGAGTTCTTATGTACAATAGCTAAAAAAATAAAGCCTAAAGCTCTCGGAGATCTTTAATGAATGAAAGTAATAATAATGAAGATTTTTTTCTAGATAGAATGACAAAAGAAGAGTAGATGCAACAAGAGCAGGGGACTATGCAACACGCCTAGTTACTTGAAGGTTTTGTTCTTTCTTCAGTTTCTTTCACAGAGTTTAAAAATATTCCAAGTTACTTACCTAGCCCGAGCATACAGCTCTTCACCACAGTATTTACTTTCTTATCACGTTTTTAGTCAAACACATAAGAGTAGAAATTAAAAAGTAGCAACATCGTCGTGTCGTCCCTTTCAAACCGCGTTGCTATGAAAGGGACGAGACGACGATGTTGCTACTTTTTAATTTCATTTTTTTTTTTAAATATTTTATAGCTTGGATTCAGTCCTTTAAGCCAAGTCTTAATCTTATGTGTTTGATTTGACTATAGGTACCTACTTATACGACGCGGTTCTCAATGAACGTGGACGATACAGGGCGCCTTTTTCATCTGTGCCAATGATGTTTTCAACTTCAACTTTACGCCGATGTCAAGTTCTGTCAATGAAAACCATTGACAATTTATTGAACTTCAGAAGTTTACAGTGAAAAAGGCGCCCTGTATCGTCCACGTTCATTGAGAACCGCGTCGTATAAGTAGGTACCTATAGTCAAATCAAACACATAAGATTAAGACTTGGCTTAAAGGACTTGAATCCAAGCTATAAAATATTTAAAAAAAAAAATGAAATTAAAAAGTAGCAACATCGTCGTCTCGTCCCTTTCATAGCAACGCGGTTTGAAAGGGACGACACGACGATGTTGCTACTTTTTAATTTCTACTCTTATGTGTTTGACTAAAAACGTGATAAGAAAGTAAATACTGTGGTGAAGAGCTGTATGCTCGGGCTAGGTAAGTAACTTGGAATATTTTTAAACTCTGTGAAAGAACTGAAGAAAGAACAAAACCTTCAAGTAACTAGGCGTGTTGCATAGTCCCCTGCTCTTGTTGCATCTACTCTTCTTTGTCATTCTATCTAGAAAAAAATCTTCATTATTATTACTTTCATTCATTAAAGATCTCCGAGAGCTTTAGGCTTTATTTTTTTAGCTATTGTACATAAGAACTCGCTAAGCTTTATTCATCTATGGGTAAGGCCGTATTTTTTGCCACTTTGTGACGTAATTGTAACGTAAAATTTTACCTAACATAAACATAAAAGTTACGTAAAAGTGTGACATAAAATTGTAAAGCCTAGTTCACATATATATTTAAGTAATGTAATATGATGAATCTGTTACATTTTTACGTAACACTTACGTTTGCATACGGTAAAATATTTATTTCTTTTCAATAAGTTGCTATGTAGGTGACATGTAGGCATAGATTAAAAATTGCCAAAGGACCTCGCCGACAGCCAGAGAGTTGATGCCGCTAGTGAATAGTGAAAATAACTAAAAAGGTTATGTTTTTTTATTAAAACATTACTACAAAACTAAGACGTTCCGACATGTTAAACCTCGCGTAAGTACTCCTAACACACTTGTTTTTTTCCACAATGACTCGGGAACCGCTAACTCGACGGTCCGTAATCTAAATATTAGCCAATCACACATTTTATAGAAAAAGAAAAAATTTAGCAACAATAATAAAATATAATGTAATTCAATACCAATAATTGATGTAATTCAGACAATATAATGTAGACAGGCCTTTAAGACTATTTTATGTTATGTGACATAAAACTTACGTAACGTGTGATGTAAGTGCTATGTAAGTATAACATAAGTGTCACGTAAATTGACATGAAAATATTCATATCTGATGAAATCTTCAGTATTTACCAATAAAACAAGTACTATCCGATCGCGCTTCACAAAATGCTTATGGGCAACATAATTCACAATAAAAAACATGCAATCTTCCCTTTCAAATCATTTAAAAACTCGTCCGGAAAAATTGGACGAAAACATTTTCACACAAAAAATGTCGACTGACCAAAACAAAATGGCAGGTATGAGTTTGACACTGACATGACAGACCGCTTCAGTGTTGCCATATTAGGAATAATGTTTCACACCAAACGATTTCTTGAAAATCAGTAAATTTTCTTATAACGTAAAATTTGTGACGTAAAACTTAAAAAATCGGCATAAAATTAAAACTTCTATTTATTCCTATTTATAATACGAATAGAGTATTGAAAAATTAAATGGAGCAAGCTGATCAATACAGCTCCTAAACTGTATAATAATTTTAACAATATAGTCATTTAAAAGCCCACAGTATCATGGAATATCAGGCCACTAACTGAAAAGACATCATCATTTTACGAAAATTATGCTACTTTTATAGACAAATATATTTATTTCTACTATAACTTTCATTTAATATTTTTTTAATCTGTTGTTCTTGAAAGTACATTCATCATTACATAGAATAAAATTTATAGTATCCATATAAAACTAACTTTGATAGAAAAAAACTAAGAAGACACAGTACAATGCCAAAAAGTGGCAAAAAATACGGCCTTACCCCTATATTTTCTGATAAAAATCCGTAAATAAGCAACAATCTGGACATCTATTCGACTTGACAAGACATGTTTATCCAATTAGTAAGAATTCCTGGAAACCTTATCCTACTCAATTCGTTTCAAATACTTGTAAGCTCGTAATCAACAGTTTCCGTTCCTGGAAACAATAATACAATATAGTTCCAGTTTACTGCTGCGAAGGTGGTTTATTGAGTTATCTGCTTATTTATTCAAAGTTGAACCGGTTTAACAAGACTCATAAATTATTGCATACAGAAACTGAAATGTGCACATGCGAATTCAGCTTAATAGATTCACTGAACTGCAAACTGAATTACCTAAAAGATATATAAACGCGATAAAATGTATGATGATTTAGGGATAAAAGCGTGATTAAATGTATGTATAGGTACCTACAGTTATTATTATTTTATAAAGAGACCGCACAAACTGTTTGAAAATTTCTGGTCGGTCGATTTGGCTGAAATTTTGGGACATCATTGAATATCATTCATGATGATGAAAAGTGTAAAATTGTTTGAATGAAGCATTTTTGTGTATTTTAAGACAAAACTTGTACGTAGGAAGGGAACTATATGTATAACTAATATTTTATTCAAAACAATATTAAAATCAAAACACCTATATTTAAGGGTTAATGATCTAGTTCACAACTGTCCCTATCCATCTGAAGGCAGAATACACACTTTGTCCTTTTCTCGGTTTTCTTTCGGTTTTTTTTCGGTTTTCTTACTATTTTACATATTTCTCAATATACACAAAAAATATTGAAAAAGCCGGTCTTGTGCGAGTTGGACTCGCTCACCGAGGCTTCCGTACCAATTTGGGGGTAGTTAAAGCGAATATAGAACCCTCCCTCGAGCACCGAGACTTTTACCACCCAAAAATATCAACTGGACTAAAAAACAAACTTGAATTTACTGTTGTCCCCATACTAGATTATAGGGAGACGACTACGAAATAAGTTTGTAATGAAAAGAATCCTTTTTTTTGTAATATTTGGACCAATTTACAGTTTTTGGATTTTTTCCTTTGATTGTGCTATTAGACACTGCTTCCTTCTAAATTTCATGATTGTAGGTCACGGGCAGTACCCTGTAGGTTTTTGAATCTTGCGAAAGGCAAAACCTATAGGGTACTTCCCGATGACCTAGGATCTTGAAATTTGGCAAGCATTGTCTCCTAGCACAATCAAAAGAAAAACTCTAAAAACTATATTTTTTGGGTGGTAAAAGTCTCGGTGCTCGAGGGAGGGTTCTATATTCGCTTTAACTACCCCCAAATTGGTACGGAAGCCTCGGTGAGCGAGTCCAACTCGCACAAGACCGGCTTTTTCAATATTTTTTGTGTATATTGAGAAATATGTAAAATAGTAAGAAAACCGAAAAAAAACCGAAAGAAAACCGAGAAAAGGACAAAGTGTGTATTCTGCCTTCAGATGGATAGGGACAGTTGTGAACTAGATCATTAACCCTTAAATATAGGTGTTTTGATTTTAATATTGTTTTGAATAAAATATTAGTTATACATATAGTTCCCTTCCTACGTACAAGTTTTGTCTTAAAATACACAAAAATGCTTCATTCAAACAATTTTACACTTTTCATCATCATGAATGATATTCAATGATGTCCCAAAATTTCAGCCAAATCGACCGACCAGAAATTTTCAAACAGTTTGTGCGGTCTCTTTATAAAATAATAATAACTGTAGGTACCTATACATACATTTAATCACGCTTTTATCCCTAAATCATCATACATTTTATCGCGTTTATATATCTTTTAGGTAATTCAGTTTGCAGTTCAGTGAATCTATTAAGCTGAATTCGCATGTGCACATTTCAGTTTCTGTATGCAATAATTTATGAGTCTTGTTAAAACCGGTTCAACTTTGAATAAATAAGCAGATAACTCAATAAACCACCTTCGCAGCAGTAAACTGGAACTATATTGTATTATTGTTTCCAGGAACGGAAACTGTTGATTACGAGCTTACAAGTATTTGAAACGAATTGAGTAGGATAAGGTTTCCAGGAATTCTTACTAATTGGATAAACATGTCTTGTCAAGTCGAATAGATGTCCAGATTGTTGCTTATTTACGGATTTTATCAGAAAATATAGGGGTAAGGCCGTATTTTTTGCCACTTTTTGGCATTGTACTGTGTCTTCTTAGTTTTTTTCTATCAAAAGTTAGTTTTATATGGATACTATAAATTTTATTCTATGTAATGATGAATGTACTTTCAAGAACAACAGATTAAAAAAATATTAAATGAAAGTTATAGTAGAAATAAATATATTTGTCTATAAAAGTAGCATAATTTTCGTAAAATGATGATGTCTTTTCAGTTAGTGGCCTGATATTCCATGATACTGTGGGCTTTTAAATGACTATATTGTTAAAATTATTATACAGTTTAGGAGCTGTATTGATCAGCTTGCTCCATTTAATTTTTCAATACTCTATTCGTATTATAAATAGGAATAAATAGAAGTTTTAATTTTATGCCGATTTTTTAAGTTTTACGTCACAAATTTTACGTTATAAGAAAATTTACTGATTTTCAAGAAATCGTTTGGTGTGAAACATTATTCCTAATATGGCAACACTGAAGCGGTCTGTCATGTCAGTGTCAAACTCATACCTGCCATTTTGTTTTGGTCAGTCGACATTTTTTGTGTGAAAATGTTTTCGTCCAATTTTTTCCGGACGAGTTTTTAAATGATTTGAAAGGGAAGATTGCATGTTTTTTATTGTGAATTATGTTGCCCATAAGCATTTTGTGAAGCGCGATCGGATAGTACTTGTTTTATTGGTAAATACTGAAGATTTCATCAGATATGAATATTTTCATGTCAATTTACGTGACACTTATGTTATACTTACATAGCACTTACATCACACGTTACGTAAGTTTTATGTCACATAACATAAAATAGTCTTAAAGGCCTGTCTACATTATATTGTCTGAATTACATCAATTATTGGTATTGAATTACATTATATTTTATTATTGTTGCTAAATTTTTTCTTTTTCTATAAAATGTGTGATTGGCTAATATTTAGATTACGGACCGTCGAGTTAGCGGTTCCCGAGTCATTGTGGAAAAAAACAAGTGTGTTAGGAGTACTTACGCGAGGTTTAACATGTCGGAACGTCTTAGTTTTGTAGTAATGTTTTAATAAAAAAACATAACCTTTTTAGTTATTTTCACTATTCACTAGCGGCATCAACTCTCTGGCTGTCGGCGAGGTCCTTTGGCAATTTTTAATCTATGCCTACATGTCACCTACATAGCAACTTATTGAAAAGAAATAAATATTTTACCGTATGCAAACGTAAGTGTTACGTAAAAATGTAACAGATTCATCATATTACATTACTTAAATATATATGTGAACTAGGCTTTACAATTTTATGTCACACTTTTACGTAACTTTTATGTTTATGTTAGGTAAAATTTTACGTTACAATTACGTCACAAAGTGGCAAAAAATACGGCCTTACCCATAGATGAATAAAGCTTAGCGAGTTCTTATGTACAATAGCTAAAAAAATAAAGCCTAAAGCTCTCGGAGATCTTTAATGAATGAAAGTAATAATAATGAAGATTTTTTTCTAGATAGAATGACAAAAGAAGAGTAGATGCAACAAGAGCAGGGGACTATGCAACACGCCTAGTTACTTGAAGGTTTTGTTCTTTCTTCAGTTTCTTTCACAGAGTTTAAAAATATTCCAAGTTACTTACCTAGCCCGAGCATACAGCTCTTCACCACAGTATTTACTTTCTTATCACGTTTTTAGTCAAACACATAAGAGTAGAAATTAAAAAGTAGCAACATCGTCGTGTCGTCCCTTTCAAACCGCGTTGCTATGAAAGGGACGAGACGACGATGTTGCTACTTTTTAATTTCATTTTTTTTTTTTAAATATTTTATAGCTTGGATTCAAGTCCTTTAAGCCAAGTCTTAATCTTATGTGTTTGATTTGACTATAGGTACCTACTTATACGACGCGGTTCTCAATGAACGTGGACGATACAGGGCGCCTTTTTCACTGTAAACTTCTGAAGTTCAATAAATTGTCAATGGTTTTCATTGACAGAACTTGACATCGGCGTAAAGTTGAAGTTGAAAACATCATTGGCACAGATGAAAAAAATAATAATTTTGTACTAGATCATTGGACTGAATGTTGTTGAAAAATTGTATGTTGTCGTTTTGTTAGGATTAACAAAAGTTACAAAATTATGCCGATATTTATAAAATAAATTGTTGTAATGTTACCCAGTTAAACAGCTTATGGGTTGGAAGGGAGTAGATGAAAGTTTACCTACTCTACTTCAAAATATTCGACAAATTGTACCTAATACTTTACAGGTGAGCTTTTGGATTCATGGTATGCATTAAAACTTTAAATAAATGCCTAATATTTACAAGCCCAGCCCAATTTTAGGCCCGTATATTATATAATCAGCTCTCAAGACAAGAGTGGCAGCGAGTTTGAGTTTGTATCAAAAATGTCATTTCAGTACAAAACGGCGTGTCAAATCCCTACTTAATATTGCTCTCAATCTTGAGATCGCTTCATAAATACGACCCTAAGAGCCGTATTTATAATCAGCTCTCAAGAGTGACAGTGAGTTTGAGTTTGTATCAGAAATGTCATTTCAGTACAAAACGGCGTGTCAAATCCTTACTTAATATTGCTCTCAATCTTGAGATCGCTTCATAAATATGTATCGGGTCGAAGCACAGCTTGTTTTATATAGATTATGTTTTAGATAGGTTTAGAGGTAAATACATTTGCTTTGACCCATACTTACATACATACATAAAATCACGCCTTTATCCCTAATGGGGTAGGCAGAGCAAAAACGACCCAAACATAGGTTGTTCCGCCACGTCTGACAAGTTTCGCGGGCTAATACGGATGATGATTATGTATATTGCTAAAGTGACGGGTTGTCAGCCCATCGCCTAAATTGCAATACACTGAGACCCTCGATTCTCTTAGCTGATTTTTACAGCATGCACGCGAGGAGATGCAGCTGGCACATTCTATGTTTTTCTGTCACTCCCAGTCCAGCATGGAAGTTTTGCCCCGATACAATAAAATAAAGTCCCTACCTACTCTTTACATTGAAGCTTTACGTAATTAAAATGTGCTGAAAACTTGCAATACTAAAATAAGTATTAGTTTATTTTCAGCGCTAATATCTGGCTGAATGGGACGAAGGCTAGCCTGCAACAATGTGCTGTATCTTCACATGCTGTGGTTGGATGATAGATCTGTTTCAAAGGTACCGGCGAAAATTTTATTCATCTTATAATTTACTTTTTATAGTTTAGGTATACTTGTAAAATTGTGCATTTTATGAATATCAACAACAACTTTTAATTTCATTTTATCAAATTCTACGGGTGTTCAAAAAATAGCTGACCATATTTTAGGGTGTGATTCTACCCATGAAACTGAACAACTTTTCCCACGGAACATATAAATATGAAAAAAAATTTGGCCCTCCCATACAAATAGATTCGAGCCGCTGACACCATTTGTATGGGAGGGCCAATTTTTTTTCATATTTCGACCTATGTTCCTTGGGGAAAGTTGTTCAGTTTCATGGGAAGAATCACACCCTCAAATATGGTCCGCTATTTTTTTAACTCCCGGTATATAAATCTATTAAAAAGTGAGTAGGTATCAGCTGTTGTACAAATATAAGAAAACGAATGTGTTTCCTGCAACGTCTGACAAGGCAAAACGATCTTACATCCTCTCAGGGCATGGCTGTTTGCGGTGTCATGCTGCATCAGCTCAGCAGGGTGCTGTCGGAAGTGGCGCTAGGGTACAACTACCTATTTGCTGAGTACATCGATTTAATTTGGTGTTTTCCTCTTAGGGCATGGCTGTTCGCGATGTCATGCTGCATCAGCTCAGCAGTGTGCTGTTCAGATATCACGGCGTCCATGTCGGGCGTGGCGCTAGGGTACAACTACTCACTCGCTGAGTACATCGGGTTTAATTTGGTGTTTTCCTCACAGGGCATGGGTGTTCGCGATGTCATGCTGCATCAGCTCAGCAGTGTGCTGTTCAGTGATCACGGCGTCCATGTCGGGCGTAGCGCTAGGGTACAACTACTCACTTGCTGAGTATATAGAATTGAAGGGTAAGTAAAGTTCTACTTGTGATTATAATCATAACCAATAGCCTTGTTGTAGTTAATAGAAATGCATGTAATGATTCTAAATGAACAGACATGCCAGTGAATATCATCAGCTTTCACAATGCGTCTACTAAAAGAAGTGACTACGCGGGCCTTTTGCTGGCTGTTGAATTGGTTATCCGAAAACACTGTTAAGTTAAACAAATTAAAATCCAATTATTTCCTACCCAAGTACATCAGTCTGTTGTACCAGCTATCTAAGTTACTTGTAATTACTAATTTCTGAAGTTCAGAACCTGTGATCCGTGACGAATTGGCACGGTAAATCTCACAACTTTGAAATGATCGCATTTAGGGAGATCTGCTCCATAAGTTAGATTGGATCACAAGATTAACTGATGATCACTGAAGCTTAAAAGACGATCTAAGGGTTATTATGTCGAATTATTTCCTAGTTTAAATAAAATTGAGCGTTAATTTTGCAGCAGATTATCTGCGGCCAGATTTTTTTCCTATTTAATGCTGATCAAAATAAAGTAGATGCTAAGTTTTTAGCTGCACTTAGGTGTTTCACACGACATATATACAAGGACTGGTGGTTACTGGTGAAATAGGCAATGGAACAGTTGGTTAGAGTTGTAGCATAGATTACCACGCACGCATTACTTATGTAGCAATTTATTTTGAGTGGTATTAACTGGCCAACTAGCTATCAAGTTTGTGTACGTACCTATAGGGGCCATACTTATGAAAGCTTCATTAAACTACTAGCTAGAGTTCAGATGCCTCTTTTTCTTCTTTCGAGTCGACGAACGATCAGAATCAGAATCAAAATCAGAAATGTTTATTTGCCAGAATTAAAATTAACCCTGAAGCAAAGCCTGAAGTCTAGAGTTTTTAAAATACCAAAACAGCACAGCTAATTAGGCCTCTTTGTGTAGCGACTGCCGAGACTAGGCAGAGTGCTTAACATGCTCTTCAAAGCACGGAATCCTTTCTGATGCCTGTGTGAGTGTCCCAAAAATTATATTAATGTATCTTTTTTCTTTCAGAGACCAACGTGTCCGTGTACTTGAAGCGAGGAGTGTTCGACGACGAGGTGGTGGACGAGATGGACTGGCGAAGAGGAGGCGGTGGACCAGCAGCGGTCGAGAGGAGGTCCATGCACCGTAAGTATATGTAATGATCTGTGTGTATTCGAAGCTAAGAGTGTTCGAGTGGTGGACGAGATGCACTAGTAAAGGCGGCGGTGTACCACCAGCGGCTGAGAGGAGGTCCATGTAACTTAAGTATTTGTATGAGATATATATCACTATAAATCACGAAGTGTCTGGCCGGTCTTTGCCACGGGGCAACTCGCCACGGCAATTTTTCGTTCTCGGTACGAGCGGCAAAGCGTCTTACAACTATGACAAATGTATGGCTTCCCCGCTTGCAAGAAGTAATTATTTGCTACGATTTGATTAGTAGTGCACGCAGTCACCAAGCAGTATGACATGGCTAAGCACCACTTGTCCGATAGCAGACCTAAGCGCTTTTCTATATAACTATCTAAAAAAATATGGCTCAGGAAACTTGACGCTTTTCATTTCCTTTTACGTTTCTAGTACATTTTATTTACTTTATTTATTTAACAGTTTATTGTACACAGAGACATACATAGGGAATCAAGACTCAACAGGTACTTAAAAGTAAGTATTAGGTTCTATTTTTGTTTAGAGCAAAATATGTGTGGTTATGTATGTATGTTTGTAATTTATAAACTCAAAAAATATTCGACCAAATTCAAAAATCCTTTAGAAAGCTACATTATACAAATTATTAGTCTTATTCCAGAGGTAACATAGGTCTACGTAAAAACTCATTAGGCCTCAGGGTAGTAACACAGCGGAATGCTAGATATACTGTAATATTTAATAAGTAGTTAAAAAGATTTGAACGCTGTTTAAAATATTTACTTATTTATTTTATTCACTTCCATGCTGGACTGGGAGTGATAGAAGAACATAGAATGTGCCAGCTGCATCTCCTCCCGGGCATGCTGTAAAAACCAGCTAAGAGATTCGAGGGTTCCAGTGTATTGCAATTTAGGCGATGGGCTGACAACCTGTCACTGTGTCACTGTAGCAATATACATAATCTTCATAACCCTCAAAACTTGACAGACGTGGCGTGGCGGAACGACCTTTATTTAGGTAGTTTTTGCTTTGCCTACCCCATTAGGGATAAAGGCGTGATTTTATGTATGCATGTATAAAATATTCACACTTTGTACCTGTAATCATATGATATAAGTAAATCATTTTTTTTTTCATAAACCGTTTTCTTCTTGATCCGATTTTAACAAGTTCGGAAATATTATTTTTTTCCAAGACTTGTTATATAATTCAGTTCAGAGTAAATAGGCTCTTGTTATTCCGTATAAGGTAGTCGTTTCCGTACTATAGGATAGTTAGTTCAAGATAATAGGCAGCACGAGGATCCTGAAATAATAAACGGATAATAACAAGGATAATAATAGTAACAACAATACAACATCTAATATTCTTTTTCTACTGTAATAATAACAAAGAAATATCAGGTCAAGAGTACCCTAAACCGACGAGCGTGTATGAAAAGATTAATGAATGTGGACGAAGCGAAAGAAGTATGTAAGGATCGTAGCAAGTGGAAAGATGTGGTCTCTGCCTACCCCTCCGGGAAAAAGGCGTGATTATATGTATGTATAATAAGAAAAAATAGTTAATTTATCGTCAGTGATCGGAAATAGGACACTTTATTATCTTCAATTTCAAATATTTATGTCCCGGAAAACAAAAATGTACCTACAGTCTGTTTCATAGTTCAGATTCTTATCGAGACAATTAGAGAAATTTGACGCGTTTTAAGCTACAAAATGTTGGGAATTCTCAGAAATATCTTATTGAGTGAATGATAAGAGAATTTTGAAGCGAATTTTGGTTACAAAATGCTAAAACCTTCCAGAAACATCTTTGGAGCCATCATCAGTCCCCGACTTCCCATTCGGCTACCGAAGATCCAACGACGAGGGAATGTTCGCCACCACTCAGATCAACGAACCGAATCGTCTGTACGGCCACGACGCCGATCAACACCGATTCGAAGGGTCCCTGATGAAGCTTACAGCCAAGCCTAGTGCCAACGTGGCTGGGAAGGACCCAGGAGTTGCTGACAGTGAACTGGCTAAGGTTTGTTGGTTATTTCAATGCTGAATGATCACCACAAGGGTCCTTGATGAAGCTCACGGCCAAGCCTAGTGCCAAAGTGGCTGGGAAGGACCCGGGAGTTGCTGACAGTGAACTGGCTAAGGTAAGGTTTGTTATTTCAATGCTGGATAATCACCGCCTGTTCGAAGGGTCCCTGATGAAGCTCACTGCCAAACCTAGCGCCAATGTTGCTAGGAAGAACCCGGGTGTTGCAGACAGTGAATTGGCTAAGGTTTTGATTATTTCCATGCTGGAGTGGGAATTTATCATACTTACGGCGGGCTTTAAGGTCAGGCACCTACCTCCCCGTCTTTTCCAGAGAATTTCGTTAAAAGCTGACTAGGCAGAAACTCAGGGTATAATATAAACAGCAGCTTTTCAAGTAAATATTAACATCTACTGCACTCGCCAATCCGGTAGCCAAGCGTGGCAAGAATGACAAATACCATCCTTGCGGGATGTTCGTATTAAAAAGTGGACTTTCAAGAAATTGTGACAAGCTTTTAGTAGTACCTAGGTACAGTCAGCAAAGGAGATATCTGTGCAGGGCCGCGCGAAACGGATAAAATTATTTCAGGAGATTGTTAATATGAAAATTAGTATGCTTGTAAAGTTCATTTACATTTGTACAGGTTATGTCAGCATATCCCCCAAACTCCATAGAACAGCTGAAGGCTATCCAGGGTCTCATGAACCGGAGAATGCTGGAGAATCCCATGGTAAGTCTTTGAAATATAGATATTCACAAGAAGTATTTTTTGAAGACGGAATAATATTCAACAGATAAATTAAACTAGAAGAACGAAAACGTTATGTAAACGTTGCTAGTTTAGCCAGCTTATACTGCTATCGAATCGGTGAGAGCACGATATAACTAAATGTTTTCTAAAATTTATTGCTGTCCCTTTAGGTTCTCTCAAGATAGAAAATTACAGGTGGCTATTTTGTCAAAATTTAGTGACTTTATGCGCGCCCAAATTGCCCCTATTTATTAAATACTTAAATGTGGCGCTTAGCGGCGCTAGTGTGCGAGATACATCCTCTGAAACTTTATTCTTGAACATGACCTAGTTTCATATCATTTGCAAGTAGTCATACTACTTTTTAAACCTTTTTTTCACGCGCAGATTACTGGCAGCATTCCTATGGAAGCTTCGGCCATGACCACGCCATTATCTCCCTCGGTTGTCCATGATGAGATGAGAGTCATACAGAAACTACTAAACGACCATAAAATGGCGGCAAAGAAATTTGAACATATGAAGGCGACTAAAACGGTTAGTAAATTAAATTATGTATTTTGCTAATTCAGTTGTGTATTTTTTTTTATTACACTTTCTGGTTAAATACGACTGTCAATAAAAAAAAACAAATTCAGTGTTTTAGAATTAAGTGGAAGGGCTGCATGCAACTTATCTGTAGGTATAAGTTTATTTCACTTAATTTAATTTAATTACAGATACTTAATTTAAAGATATTTTATAAACGTGGAATCTATTTTGGCAAACGAAATGTATTGGTTTACGATTTCTTTGAAAATGTAATAGGGTAATAGGTAGCTGTAAGATTTCTGGCAATAAATTAAATTATCGTCTCAGCAAATCACTGTTTTAATTTTAATTAATTTAGACTTATGAAGTTTCCCCTACACTACACCTTGCTTACTCGTGTTTTCTTTTCTGTATTCATAGCCGGAGCGAAGACCAATGCTGTCAGGCCTTGTGCCGCAGACGACGTTCTCTGACTTCGCTGGTCCGATGCGTCGTATGGGGGATGGGGCACAACCGTCTGGTACAGATGACCCCATGGACATCCTCTCCAATTTAGTTGGCGTCAGCCTACAGCAGATGACCAATGATCCTTCTAAATGGTAGGAGCCCCTAGCCACATATCTATTTTGTGCTTTTTATAGTTAACCTGTATGATAGCTCATAGAAACCTGAAGGCAAATCGATTTTTTAAACCGTTTGTGATCATGGATAGCCTAAATAATAATGCCACCTTTCTGTCTTTCACTATTTGTTCTTTATTTCCTGTAGAAAGTATTTCATAAACTTAGATTTCTTTAAAATGCCTTCTCACTTAGGTACCTGTCGAAACAAACAGAGCCTACATTAAAAAGCATCCTGATCCCGACACGTCCCAAAGGCCTCGTGACCCTCAGTCACAGCAGCACGATGCACAGGAAAATTAAACCCGAGGAGTTGCCTTTATCACAGGACAGCTTCAGGAGAGCAATGCTTGATGCAAAACAACAAGAGGAGTCGAAAGAAAAGGACGAGTAAGTCAAGTCATATTAAAACCTTTCTTTGATAGTTAGGGTGGGCATTACTATTAGGAATGTCGTCAGAGATTTTCTCAGAAATGGTGTAGGCTTTTCTATGGGGACATTACCATTTGACTATTCCTCATTTGCCTATTCTTCTAGAGCACCAAAAGCTTACCTATTAAAACTGTTACTGTATTTTTCGCAAATACTAAAAAGGTTAAGGCTTACCAGTCCGTTGCATCGATTATGTACCTATAGACTAAAGTAAGGTAAACGGTGTGTTATTTCCAGTAATGAAAGAGAAGTTCAAAACATCATCAACGAACCACAAAAAGACTACGACGAGGAAGACGTGAAAGGCTTTCCCGTTCGCAGAAAGAGGAAGAAGAGGAATAAGCGAAGTAACGAAGAAAACTCCATTCTTATGGAAAAGCCCCAAGTAGATCCCAAGCAAAACGGTGCTAGGACGGGTTTGTTTAGTAAAATAATGACTGCCTTAATGACGTTTAATGTGGTTTACGGATCAGAAAACGCAATGTACAACGTTTTACAAGAAGTCAAGCAGAAATCTAGCGATAGTTTGCTGAAGTCCTCAGGCGCAATGTCAACAGATGTTGTAACTTCGTCGTATGTCAACATTGGAACTCCTTCGACTCGAGACTTTCTCTCCAAAGTCGTTAAATCGACCATCGCGTACTGATTCGTGGTTTTTTTGTTCAATGTTTGTGTTTAGTGAAATGTAAGTGTCCAGTGTTTTGTGTGTTGTTTTGTCTTGTCTCTTTACTATATAATAATTAATTAAATCAATTTTTGTCTTGTCACTTTTGCGCCAATGGAATAATAAAATGAAGTGAACACGCTTCATCTGACAAATAATCTTAGGTAGGGCTTACAAGTTCTACATCTAAATTGAATTTTACGCAAAACATTGGAAACGTTTGCTGGTTTTTACATTATGCTCGGAAATATAGAATGCTATTCGATCTGTTTTTTGTCTTTCCTAGTATAGATGAATAAATATATAAGGAAAATACCTATTAAATACCGACTTGTTAATCAAAAGTTTTATCAAAGGCTTTTAAGTATTTCATCTGGTCGAGCATTCACTGAGGCAGAATCAGACTTCCAATAAATTGTACAGAAGATAACTACCGCAAGAGTCGTCTCAAAGACGTCGGTTTTCTAGTTCATTTTCATTTGATTGCTCTGTAATTTGCAAACGTCCTGTTGTTAAACCACAGAATTTAAACTTTAATAAACTATGTTTCATTTTTATTTTGCGATGGTCTTGTGTCTTGTGCGATAGTTTAGGTTTGGTCTTGACTCTGGTCTTGTCTCGTCCATTGATCTTCGAAACAGAGTAGATGATGTACTCAGTTTACACAGTAGGTTAAAAGTCGATGTACTTTGGGGGCAATTCGGTGAGAACACGACTTTACTAGATCCCAATTAAAATTATTGCCATCCCGTTCTGTTTTCACATGATAAAAAAAGATAGATTATGGACTTATGTTAGTTTAACTCGTGTCATTTGCAACGCCGAATTGCCTTCAATCTCACATCTTATACCAACAAAAAACAGGAAGCTGCATCGCGCGTGAAACAGGTGGGAGGGTTCATTTTTAGTTCCATCATTTTCATTATCTAGGAACGGAAACATGCAACGAGAAATAATTAAAAGCCAGACGGAAATACACAAAGTTTCATTTGTAACAAATTATGCAGCAAGTTTAACTCAAAGGTGCCGCGGTCACGACTTCATTTTCATTTGACTTTGGAGTAATTTGCAAAACGTTTTGAGATCGTTGGACATCGCTTCCATCAAACGTTTATCTGTAATATAGTTCGTTATAGTTATGCACAAGTTAAAATAGCTAAACCATTTGCCGTAAAAGCTTTTGATGAGTATAAAACGCTAAGAGGTCGTTTCTTAAGAGCTCTATTTATACTTTTAACTTTTATGCCATCGGTATCAATTTATTTAAAAACTAGAATAGCCGCTGTTTTGAAATTAAAATTAAAAGATAAACCGAAAAATTGAAAAAGCATATTTCTACGGTCAGATACAATATTATCGTAACTAAATATTACTTTTAAAATGCTCATTAATTATTACATGAGCCTGTGCCAGTACCTCCTTGGATCCTAAAAATACCTGTTAGCACAGAGTAATGCTGTTAGTCAGTATTATCCGGATTGGGCTGGTTTTGGAATAAGCTGAGATAAGAGCCACGAGTCAAAGCTAATGTAATTTAACGTTAGTAATAATAATAAACCACAGCGGGTTAGCGAGTCTGTTTGAAAAAAAATTTTTGTTCAATCTTTGATAGTCATATCTTAGGTGCCTTAGTAAGGTGTTCCTGAGTGGCGGATTTCTAACGAAATAATTATTTTTTTCTATAAAATGTTATACTTTTCTTCTAGAAAAAATAGATAACTTGTCACAGTATCTAGATATTTCTATGTAGAATGCGGCAAATCCAAATTCATCGCTCTATACGATGTAACAACGATACCGAGTGAACTTTTCGTTTTCCCCGGATTTGTGGCACAATTTCAATAAAATTCTTGCGATATTTTTATTTCAACGGAAAAGTGATGCAGTTTGTAGGCAAGTGGTCCTGAATTGCACGGATTAGAACGCCGCCCGGTGTACTTACCGGCGTGAAGCAGTAATATCCGGATTTGTGGCAGGTTTTGGAATAAGCCGCGATAAGAGCAGCGAGTCGTGGCGAGGAACCGAGAGACTGAGGCTGAGTATAGTGGATAAAAACAGAGACAGCGGATTTTTTTGCTAGCTAGTTTACTCTCTTTATCTTCATAGCTTAATCGCATTATCCTAAATATTGATAAATGTTTCTTTGGTTTATTTATTTCCAAAATATTTAGATCGACGCGTTTTATTAGTATTTCGTAGAAAAATTGCTACATACATGCTACGCCGGTCGCGCTTTATATTATTTTGCAAATTCGTAGCAAGATGCTACGTCGGAATTGGCTACGGGGCGCAGGGCGTGAAGCAGTTATATCCAGATTTGCGGCAGGTTTTAGAATAAGTCACGAAAAGAGCAGTGTGTCACTCATATGGGAAGGACATGAGGTTTACGTGTGGAGAAAATCAGAGATACAGGAAGAAAATATTTTAGGTTAGGTTAGAATGTTTACTATTTTTTTTATTATTGTTCAAGCTCACATTTGATCACATGGCTAATCATGACCTGTGTAAAATGTTTTTTATTTATGTCTTAGGTAGATTTATTCCCCAGTCTAACATTCACGTATTCGTAGTAGTAAAGAAATAGCCCGTCAATTATCCGTTTCTAACAATATTTTACATTGTCGCTTCTCTTAGTTAATTACCACTTCAAGGTAATGGAACTGAATGCATCTCTGTATAACAGAAGAGTCCTTATGTAAGGTGACACACTCGGATGCCTTTTACCGCCGGATTGCCACTTCAGCCAAACAATGTGTGTTAAATGCGCCTTGAAACTTGAAACTAAAGCGTACTTTCCTTCTACTGACCTTGGCGAAAGATGTTTCTTGCTTGACGTCTTTATCCCATACAGCATCATTCTTCCCCTTCCGATAATTGTCTAATCGAGGTAGTAATTTTTTATAGGAAAGACGTTTTTTTTCATTTCCTGGTTAAAGTTGTTCAGTTCTGTCGACTGAGCAACCCCTATCAGTTTACGGGAAGTTGTCCCTTACACCTTGACTCTAGAGCATTTATCCATTCCAAACAGTATTTCTTTAGTTCGTAAGATAAAATAATTGAATTGAAAATGTAGTCTATTTTGAAGAAATGAAAAACTAGGACGGCCTTTTCATATGAAAAGCTGTCGCCTTGGAATACCTTCCTGAAGAAATGTTACCTTATTTATGGGTATCCGATAATTTACCCAAATTTTTCCATCCTCTTAGCTTCTTTCTTAGGTTTATTTTCTGTTACTACGTCCAATTTAAATTCCATTTCATGTTAATTTTGTACATTTTTATAATTCCACGCATATTCTATTTTACAGATACGTAAGCCTTGAAAAAAATCAGATAAAAAACGTTTTGCAATAATTAAATAAAAACCGGCCAAGTGCGAGTCGGACTCGCGCACTAAGGGTTCCGTACCATCATTTGTAAAAATGGCAACAAAATCATATCTGTTGCCCGACTCGCACTTGGCCAGTTTTTAGTATTTGTTGTTATAGTATAGCGGCAATAGAAATACATCATCTGTGAAAATTTCCACTCTCTAGCTGTCATGGTTCATGAGATGGTGACAGACGGACGGACGGACAGACAGACAGCGAAGTCTCGGTAATAGGGTCCCGTTTTTACCCTTTGGGTATGGAACCCTAAAAAATTTCCTTGCTGGCAAAAGTTGAGGAATATTTAATCAAAGACACTTCATAATTGAACCGAACTAATTTAAGTTAAGGAGCGTTTTGTGAAGAAGCTTTTATATGACCTCGTTAGCATAAAAGTTTTTATTAAGAAACCCTACTACTTACTTAAAAGGTCGTATCATATCTTAATGAGCTCGAATTTTTAATAATAATTTCCACGGCACTCGCCAATAAACCTGCCAAGCATGGCAACGTTTAGTCTTTTTATTGTCACAGTAATGTGTACACGATCTAAATTCCATTCATAGTTGAAAAGCGCCGACCAAATAACTTTACACGTGCGAATCCTTTTTAAAATAGAGATATCAATGAATATTCATGCATTCATGCAATATGCATGCCTGCACCACTCCAGCCAAAATGTTTGTTGCAAAATTGATACCTAGCTTTTTAAAATCGTGACTGAACATTAAAAATATTTACCAGTTCTATACAAATAAACATAAAGTTAAACATATAGTCTTATAGTTTATTAATATGTTTGTTTAATATTTGTTGATTCGTTGATTATTTGATAAGGTGAAATGATTTCAATAACCGTGTCCTAAAACACAAAAGCAGTTACCTATTTAATTCTATTGTTTTATAAATTAAAGGCTCAATTTAGAATTAAACGATCAAAATTGAGGGTTCAAATGAGAATTTAATTTGTAAAGCAAATTGTTTTGCCGGCGCTTTGATCTTTTTTTGTTTAAACAGGTAACCTGATCATTGGGTTGAAACAATTATTTGACCTTATAAAATTGAATTTCATAGTCTTAAAGGGATTTGGACGGAAGTTGGTAATTTATATTAAAGGTGCGAATAACAAAACTAGGTTACTACGGTTTCTGCTCATATCGTATATTTTATTGTTGCTACGCCGTAGTCAGCTAAGATTTCGTAGAGGTATTTTACTCCAAGCTGTTTAGTTTAATTTGAAAATTACTGTCCAAGGAAAGAGACGAGGCAAGTTTATTTTATGAAACAGTGTTAAATGACATTATTATGGGCACAAACAAACAAGAAATAGTTAGACTAACCAATGAATAACAAGTATCTTAACATGCCAAGAAGAAGCTGAGATATTCCCAAGGAACACTTTACGAAGGGATTGTGGGAGAGACTAGAGCACTCTTCGCAAACGCGTCTGAAATGCCGCGAACATCGCTCAACCGCTTCCTCCACTAGGAACTATGCTCAACACTAAGCTAAAAGGGATATAAGATGAAACTCTACATCGTTGCTAAACTTTAGCTATGCGCCAGAGCGTGTGCATAGGATACGAAGTAAATTATGTAAGTTAAGAGTTCGTGCCACAGACGTAGCCATGGAATATCCAAAGAAGATCTAAAACGCTATTTAGTCTAACTTGACGAGAGCAAACCTGCCACAGATGATGACATGACCTGCGAGTTTGTGGCGGCGGGCGACGTCTGCGTAACGTTCGGTGCCAAAGATTCCGTCGCCGAACGTTCGCAGCATTTTTCCAAATAATTTCAACGCGATCTTCATAATTATTTCGAGGCATACTTTTAAAGCATGCAAATAAAAAAATAACTTTTGAGAAAGGAAATGAAAGGTAGGTACTTATTTATTTTTTATTGAAGGTGCATATAATAGATACCCCGGACACTGTCCTTATCCTTACCATATAATTAATATAAAGGGTGTTAATTTAATTGCGTGCCAATTATGGAGGGTGTTTTGGTAAAGATAAAGGATAACATAAAAAAATAAAAGTAAACTTTTCCATATAAAATTACCATTATGATATGATGATTTATATTTGGAAGTTTCTTTTAGAGTAGGATATTTTTACACATTTTGCATGTGATCCTTTGTCAATACTAAGGTCCGTATTTATAATCACCTCTCAAGAGTGACAGCGAGTTTGAGTTCGTATCAGAAATGTCATTCCAGTACAAAATTACCTGTCAAATCCACACTTAATATTGCTCTCAATCTTGAGATCACATTATAAATACGAGCCTAAAACACTCCCTGAGCTTCGGCACGCAATTTTAACACCCTAAATAACGGCACTGTCCTTCAAATTGGATACAAATTGTATTACGAAGTGGCACTAAACTGCGGCATGTTAGAATATAATTACGCCATAACCACAAAATCTGATGGACGTTAATCAAATTAGAACATCAGTTCATAAACCATAGAGATGGTACGATGGATGGTAGTTGGTAAGTTTTTATTTATGTATTTGTTTTTGCATAATGGAATAGTTGCGTACTATGATTAAGTATTATGTAAAGTTAAATAAAGTTAAGTATTATAGGCCCGTATTTATAATCAGCACTTAAGAGTATCATCGAGTTTGAGTTCGTATCAGAAATGTCATTTCGGTACAAAACGACCTGTCAAATCCACACTTAACATTGCTCTCAATCTTGAGATCGCTTTATAAATACGAGCCTTAATTCTTGTTCTTCGAGGCGTTTGGCCCAGTATTTTGCAACAGCGTTTGCTTTGTCGTTTCCCTCCTGCAGATCCTGGGGTGTGCACGAGCTGGGACTTTTGGTGCAGGACAAAAGATGGGCAATTGTTTGCACCGCGCCACAGTCACACTTGTCATTGCTGGAGAAACTCCACCTCATCCGGTTATCGTGGCATCTTCCAACACAAGCCGAGCCGGAAGTCTATTGAGCGACTTCCAGACTGCCCAGGGAAGATCACCACCCGGTGGGAGTGTTTTAGCGGGTGGAAGGTGCGAAGCTGCCGGTGGGTAAATGAATTGTCCCGTGCAGCCGCTATTCTATATCGAACTATTAAGGGACCTTTCTCGTACTTGGTGTTAATGTTACCTGTATGATACAAATGGTACTCTTAACATAAATAGTCCCGTACTCAGTATCAATGGTAACTATTGGTATCATAGGCTTTTATATCATACGTCCCGGTTTAAGGAATTGGTTCCGTCGTCCCGGCCCTGGTTTTGGTATTTTGTCCCGGTTAGTTAGGTATCGTTCTGAATAAATATTGTATCGATTGATATCTTGATTCTAACCATAAGATACTGATTTACTGACCTGTTTAGTGACAACAATGACGAACAGGATATAAGCGTTGAGCAGCAGTCCTATTGCGGAGATGACAGTGATGGCAACACTGAGCGCGAGTGCCACCGCCGCTTCGCCACCGCCACCGTCCGTCCCATTCATCACTATTGCCGTCCTTGTCTAGCCTTCAGACGCCTCATGATCGCTGGCTGGTGTTGCCAGCATCGTCACCTCACCGCTGACGCCGCGTTCCATCGCATATTGGTTAGTCTGTAACAAGAAAACAAATTGTTCATAGGAAAATTTGTTAATGCGGGTAGACTTTGCCATCAAAATAGTGTTTGAAAGTTGCTGTGAAGAAAATAGTACCCCACAGTTTCTATCGAAATTTCCACCAAATATAGCAGTTTTTAGCAACAATTTTGATAGTAATGCGGGGTGCTATTTTCTCCTTAATTCATTAGTTCATTACTTCTAAAAAATCATTAGGTTTATTCTATGGAAGTGTCTGGGCCTTCACCTTTTGCTTAGAGCAACACGGCCTTTCCTTTCTTTCCAGGTGGGAAGACCGTGTTGCCACCGCTAAAGGTGAAGGCTCTAAAAACAATAGAAAGCTCTCACTCTTTTTTTTCTTATTTAGTCGGTTTTTCGAGTTGACCAACGACCCGTTATTATCTCTACCCGACAAATCAAAAACTCTCAGGCCCGTATTTATAATCAGCACTCAAGAGTGACAGCGAATTTGAATTCGTATCAGAAATGTCATTTCAGTACAAAACGACCTGTCAAATCCATACTTAATATTGCTCTTAATCTTGAGATCGCTTTATAAATACGAGCCTCAGTTACCTATTATATCACTTAAGATTTGATTTGGCTTGCATAGCACAAAGGCAAAATATTATACATGTCGTATAACCGCGTATCAACTATTGTAATACCGTTCGATTTCCAATATTGCATGTAAACGTATTGTACTGGCAAAGAACACGGAAAACGGCACGAATAAAATGCGATGTCACAGTCAGATTGCACGACGTCACGAAATCCTTCTTTGAATCAAATTTAGGCTCTTGATAGACGAACTGCAATTCAACTGCAATCCGATTAACACATTGCAGTTTGGATGCAGTTAACGTGGCTGCAATGAAAAAAGACGCCAACTGCCCGTCAACGTGCAGATTGATTGCATGTCCAATTTCATGCGGAAGATCCGTATAATATGCGGATGCGGATGTTAATATTCGCAACATTCCTGGTACAGTTACAATGCCTGCACACTGACTGCAGGTTGACGTGTTTGTCCAACTGCATTAGAATTAGAACTTGCAGTCTGTCAATGTGCAGTCGATTTATCTGCATGACGACTGTACGCTGACCGCATTCAAACTACTCGTCGATATGCAGTTGGCATGAAGTTTCATTGTAGTCATGCCAAATGCTCTCAAACTGCAGCTGAACTGCAACTCGGCAGTAGGTTTGCAGTTGAATCACGGTCCGTCTGTCTAGAGCCGCGAGCCTTTGAATCAGCTTTACATTCAAACGGAGCTTTTTGAATGAAGATCCTTCGTCTTTTACTCGTAGATAATGCAAATAATAAACTAGTGAACTGCGATTGACTGAGAAAATTGAAAATGAAATATTAAAGTGGAACACAAGATGTACGTCGGGGATGTGGAAATTGCAGACAGCTTTATTTTTCATCTACGTTACCTACAACTTTGTATTTTACTTGCTTTATTTGTTACTTGTTTCTTTCATGCTGGACTGGGAGCGATAAAAAAACATAGAATGTGCCAGCTGCATCTCCTCCCGGGCATGCTGTAAAAAGCTAGGGGATATGAGTGTTGCAGTATTGTAATTTAGGCGATGGGCTGACAACCTGTCACTATAGCAATATACAGATCCATCTGGAACAACCCTCAAAATTTGTCAGACCTTTGTGTAGGTCGTTTACGCTCTGCCTACCCCATTAGGGACATAGGCGTGATTATATGTATGTATGTATTTGTTACTTGCGGTTTGTTACATTTCTTCTAAAGATATTTTTCATAGATATCAAAATAATTTGGAATATTTTGCATGGGTGTGTGTCAGCTAGCCGCAATCAATATTAAAAGTATACAGCAGACTGATGTAATGATAATAAATTATGCCATAAAAAGATAAAGATAAAGATTCTTTTTTTGCGTAAAATATGGTTTACAAGATGTTAAAATAAATTTAGTCCAACATATTTTGCTTAAGTTAGCATGCAAAAATTATGACAAAAATCGGTATTTACATACCTATTATGAATCCCATTATGTATGAGGGTATATTATTTAATATTCAGAAAACAATGAAAGATATATTACAATAATATCGATAACGTTCTCATTTATAAATAAGTTATATCTTTGAACTCGATCAAATTGTTCCGATTTGAAAATATACCATTTTTATGTGCCCTTCAGTTGAACTTAGGGTGACCATAAAAGTAGCTCTTTTTATGATACGATACTAGACTTGACACTCGGCCAAAGAATTTAAAAAGAGTCACCTATGCTAATGAAATTATTCCTTGTTTAATAAAGTGGGATGACTTAAGATTTTGATTGACTCTTTTGATATTTTTTTCCGCATAATATTTCGTGATTTTGTGATCTATATTCAACATAAAGTCTTGAACCCCCTAACACATGGCTTCTAGTTTTGGCTTCATGGTTTATCGTAAACTAACACACAAGTGCACAGCTGTCAATCATTGTTGGTTAAGCCGGTTTATTGGAATATGTGCATAGTCAAAGATGGTCAAAGGTCACATGGAGATACAAAATGATATCCGGTCGACTTCGCTTTGAACGTTATGTGTAAATTGGATTTGAATATGGACGCAGTGGACAAAGCCATATACATACAGGGTCCAAAGGTATAGCCTATTGCCAATGAAGGAAATAAAAAAAGAATGACTTTTCCATTTTATTTGATCCAATTTGATTCTACAATGTTGTTATTTTGTATGAGAATCCCTTTTTTAATGACCTAAATAAAATTACTTGTCGACATTGTTCCACGAGAAGTTGTCTCTTACACACGTTATAGTTAGGTCGTGGCAAGAAAGTTCAAGATTGCATTTTCATTGATCAAATTTGTGGCGCTAAATATAAAAAAAAACAACTCAAAAAGTTAATAGTCAGTATTTATTATGATTCCAAAAGCTGCATCTAGCTCTCCGGCTATAACCGAGCCCGCGCGAGTCTCTCTCATTGGTCGATAGCGACTCACGCACGCCGCGCGCCGCGGTGCGCGGAATTAATTATAGCCGGACGGCCAGCCGCAACTCTGGGAATCATTATGAATACCTACCGATTCTTGTTCTTTTTATTTTTTTATTTGGATTTTTTTAAATATTTTTTATAGACTCCTTTCCTTTTACGTTACTGAAACACCCCCTAAGCTATGGCACGCAATTAAATTAACACCCTGTACATAAAAACCTATAGGTACTGTATACATCCTATCTTTTTATGGAGACCCTAACCGAGGCACGACAATACAATTGGCTTGGTATCGACAAGTCCGTGAATAGCTAGTCGATGCGGGTCACGGTCAGAAGTAAGTCATTTCCAGCCATTACTTATTCCGGTAAAAAACCACGCTCGAACTTGGCCTCATAACTAACTCAAAACAGCTTCAAGCTTGTGATTATTATAACCATGTTGTTATGTTGAATCCTAATCTAGGATTGGGTCTGTTTTCCCTTCTGGGTTGCGGAGGTCAGATGGCAGTCGCTCTGTGTAAAAATCAGTACTCTCGTTCAATCTCCTAGATTAGGTAGCCGACCCCGTGGGATACGGGATAAGGCTAGGGATATGATGATTGTTATGTTGAAAGGTATGTCCTATTGCAAGTAGTTTAGTTTCATGAGTAAATATTCCCTTGAAATTTTTGCACATATGATTTAAAATTATCTTTTTTGAGTAAAGAAAGCCAGAATAGTTTTCAATTTGTAAGGGTTTTAGGGCCCCCATTAAATTGATTTGAATGAGTTAAATCTTTGTTTTTGGAGCGCTGTGGAGCAACCTCTGGGTGTTGTAATATCATTTCCGTAAATTGGTTTATAATTCAGTTACTCTGTGTCTGTTGTTCTTTCCTGGGAATACTTTGTGTTAATTTCCTCACCGCTTAATGAGAACGGGTTAAGACAATGATTATAATTTTCAGTCGGAAATAAAGCTTCAAGTTTTGTTGGAAGGAAGTTCTGCAAACCTTCAGGATAAAGTTTGTTTCAAGAACGTTTCGTATACAGCGATGTTTCCAGAATATTGGACTGAGCTTTTTTAAAACGAATCGTGATGATAATATTAGCTGTACGATTCTAATTCTTAGTAGCGCTGTCACTTTCTTAACTTTGACATAAGAACAGGATAGCAAACAAATACGTGCTTTGACATTTCTTATCTGACATAAGACTGCTTAAATTAATTAAAATTAGAGAGCACGCTCTATGGTCATTCCTTATTTAAAGCGCCGTACGTCAAATTAAGAATGTCAAAGTCACGTGTTTGTTTGCTATCCTGTTCTTATGTCAAATTTAAGAAAGTGACAGCGCTACTAAGAATTAGAATTAGTAAAAGTGCGTCCTGAATTAACACCATTATATGACCAGAGGCACGACTAATTTTCTTAGCAGATGAGGTGAGTGGGCAGGGACATGAACGCAACGAAATAAAAGCCACTTTCTCCACGTTTGTAAATTTTTAAGCAGCTTTTCCTTTTTATACATACAGACAGAATATCTTGCAATGTACCTAATCTATATAATGTAATATGTAATAAAATCATATTCATCGATTTGTGATCATCGCGTTATCTTTCTTCCTGTCGAAATTGGAATAAGGGCGAATCAGAGAGTATCGACATTAGGAAATCCTTCGCCATAATAGCTGCAAGGATTTTAATCAAGGCACATGGACTTTCACACCTAGTAATGAATGAATCTGGAACTACTTATGCATTCATAGTTAATACCCATGTAGAGTTTTGCCTGTACTCGCGAGCGCCTCTTGTCTAACTTTTGGGGAACTACTTACTTAGCCTAGAACATGCGCATATGATCGCGGCTACAAATATTGCTGTAAAATCTATCGATAAACTACATTTTAAATCGATTTGGAGTCAGATTCATTCATCATCCATCCACTACTAAACATTATACATAGAGCTAAGTACATTATAATCCATTGGTAGGTACTATGCAGTCCTATACTGAACGTTCCGATTCTTCTTGCTGAAATTGGAATGAGGGCGAATCAGAGAGCTTCGACGTGGGCGAATCCTTCGCCACAGAAGCCGCAGGGGACCGACGGGCGCACGAATTAGCTTTGCTTCCTTTAATCAAGGCACATCGACTTTCACGACTAGCTTGTTAGGTACCTACTGAATCTGTAGCTACCGAATCTGTAGAAACTGGATCCGGAGTTACTGAATAGGTTCATAGTTAGCTAAAGATAATAAATCAGACTGTAAGTGGCTTGGAACGACTTATTTGACGTTGACGAGGGAGCTAAATCATGATGAAGTACTAAGGTTCACAATGTGCAACAGTACACATTTCTCACGTAAATTGTGTTTATTTTTTCATTTATTTCATAGCTGCTGTTGGAACCTCTTTATTACAGAGACCATATTATATCTGTGACCTCCAACAACTGGGCCATCGTCCATATGCGTCTTTTAACGTCAATAATATTTGACAATCCGGAAAAGATGTGGCTACGCCAAAAATACTTTGACTTTGTTAACCCATATCTGGCAGTTTATCCAATACCGGAAACTGGTCACATCCTATACTGGATATAAAATATTAGCTGACAAAATTTCTGGTATGAATTTACTGAACAAAATAATTGTGGTTCGCATACAATGCCTACCCCATTAGGGATAAAGGCGTGATTTTATGTATGTATTTAAACTTCTATCATTTCAATTTCTTCACTTGGTATCGACAGCGGATGACAGATCAATCTTGATACGCTACAAAGATATTTCAAAAATACATTCGCAGACATTTTTAATATCCTTAGCTAAATTGAAATGCAATATCTAAACTTCGGAATACGAGATATTTCTGTCGAGCGTACAATATTTTACAGGTTTAATTTGAATCCTAAGGGAGCAATGCCGCTTCTTAAGTAGAGCCTAAGTTACACAGGGTGGTACAGTACAAAGTAAGAATCCCTTAATACTTTATAGGTCCATTTACTTAATAACCCACAACTTTGCTGAAGAAGTTTTAAGTCGAAATGATAAAAAGACATAAGTACGATCAGATAATTGTTTAATAAGTTTAATTTATTTTTATATTTAGATTCATGTTCCTGATCAAAGTTGTTCGTTAGAATAGATTATTATATAGGTTGGTAATCCACATTATCTGATTCTTTCTTACATCCTGTATATTATGTAACATCAATTTCAGCCTTATTTTATAGCAGTCTGAGTAGTAAGTAGGTCAGTAATGCTCTTGAATCTCTTGATTATTTATTACCATCTTACACTGCCATGGCACGTATTGCGGGAGAGCCTACCACGCCATATAAGTATGATATAAGGAGACTATGGGAAAACTAAAATTAAAATCTATCTCTCTCTTTTAAAATATTAAGATAAAAAAGGACAGATGACTTATACTCAATGATTTAAACTTTTTCTGAATTATTTTGCACATTTCCTCTGTATTTTATCTGCCATCTAAATACATGGCGGTTATATTTGACAGATAACGCGTCAAATCTTGGTAAAATTATATGAAATTCATAGATTATAATCGAAAACTACAGAGTATAAATCTCATGTCCTTTTTCAAACTTTTTAATTTGAAAGAGACAGACAACTTAAATTTAGATCTAGAATCGAGCTCTATTTTACCTTACTACGGCGAAGCAAAAACGAGAGTTAAATGATTCAGAGCGATCATAGCTTTACATCATATCATCATAGCTTAGATCAACGTTACATACGAATACGACCACAGCTATCCTCTGAACATCACTATAATTAGGCTTACCATAATTATGACGCTACCGGCTACCATCACGTTTAGGACAAAAAATTTAAAGCCTCCCGATATTTATAGATGCAATGAAGTTTTTTTTCATGGTCACTCAAAAATTGAACTGATACGTTACGCGAGCGAAGCGGGCGCAACATACTACGAAATATAAATCAATACGTTACGCGAGCGAAGCGAGCGCGATATTTAACAAAAGCTGAATCAATACATTACGAGAGCGAAGCGAGCGCGAAATTTCTACGAAAACCAATTAACACTCTACTTACGCGAGCGAAGCGAGCGCAACTTTTCACGAAAGTTGATTCGATACTTCGTTCGTTTATATATTTTTGCGACAGACCTTTTGAAAGTTACGTTTTAACCTAACTAACCGTAACAAACCGGGACAAAACTTCACTAACCGGGACAAAATACCAAACCGGGCGGGACACCAGGACCAATGCCTGAAACCGGGACAATCCCGGTCAAACCGGGACGTATGGTAAGCCTAACTATAATGTATTAAATATCACTTCAGATGAGAATATTTGCTTGTTCAGATTTTAGATTATAAAGTTATTTTTTATTATATAATGTAATAATAATATTGAGCTGCAAGAATTTGACCTTCATTTTAATTTATAAGTAAATGTTTGCTCTATATTTTTGTGTAAGTTTACTCTTACATTTTATTTTAAACATGAAAAATTTAAAACATGTCGAAGGATGTCACTGCTTTTTAATCTTTTTATACTCTCTTCGAGGATAGATCGCAGGCAGCATCAGACTCGCTCAGTTTTTATTGGTCCCAGTTTAGAAAGCAACTTTGCAACCTCGGTCTAAAACTGGACCAAAATTAATGAATGTGGCGTTGTTTCTCTGACATTGAATTTTATGTTACCGAGGCTGATTCACGAGTAGTTTCAAGGCTGAACTATGGTTCGATAACAAAGGATTTTTGATCCTTTATATTGTTAAATACACCCTCAATAACCAGTTACAGTGGAAACATGTTTCCTTTGTTATCATAATTTATCCTGAGGGTCCAAATAGTTATACTGAATGTTGAGACTGACCTTTGAATATCACAACCCTTTTCATGAAAATGAAATTGACTGTTATTACAATGACTAATGAACGTTAATTTTACTATTCTGAAATCATATTCATATAATCAAATCATATTTTTATATTTTGTCCTACAATGATTTACGAGCATTTCATCCATAATACTCTATTCGAAGAGGATCTGTAAGCAGTATTGTGTCTAGCTAATATGCTAATACACTAATCAAATCACATGTCAAAGGAGTTGGCATGCCTTAATCCATTAGGTGGGATATACCTATATACCTACCTTAATATTTATTTGCCAAACTCAGTACGGTCACAGATTACTTATGAGCGCGGTGGGCGGCTGTCAAGCAGATTTGAGAGCGCAGTAAAATAAGGTCTTATTCAAAGCGTAACGTTGCGTTTTATCCCCTAGTTGGCATTTACAACATTGTCCGAACGAGATCGGGTAGTGCTATTCTTAGCTGGCACCACTAAGTCTCTAGTGTTTCGGAGCCTTACGTCGCAGAATGTCCCTTTTAGATAGGCAAATTTAGTTCTTTTAGTGGGCCTACTAAAAAGATTTAAAAAAATATTCGAAGGGACACTTTCCGAAAGGGACATTTTGCGTCGATAAACTTCGGTCGGAGCATGGTCGGAGTAATTAATTTACATCATTTTACTCTCGACCTTGCTACGGCGTGGCAGGTAGCCAGTCATATGAGGTGAGATTATTTCCGCTTAAAATCCGTAGGCGTTAGCGTAGCCCGCTGGCACGCTTACCACTGCTACGCTTTTTAGACTGCTAGTTCTACGAGTGGCTACGAACTTTTTTAATAATCGGGGTGAGATTGCAAAAATATACTTTTCGGGTTGCAGCATGTGTGTATTTTACGTTTTTTAAATATTGTTAGAAAATGAACGATTCAATGACCTGCAGAAAGTACATATGTTATCTTGACTGTCATTTAAAAGTAATCATATATTTGAGAATTTTGACCCCCTATTCCTGCTTTAAGAAATATTTTTTGTAGCTTATACCTATAACACATATAACCTAGATATAGTTGAAAACTGATAAAATATAGGTTTTTTTGTCAGGAAGTATAATTTTTAATCAATTCAAATGAAATTGTGGAACATCCATTGTCAACTTTTTTTTCCTCCTCACATTGGCATTGATTGTGAAGCCGCTGGCGATCCAATTGGAATAGTATCTCAATTGTTTTATTAAATATACAGTTCCATACATCACACCTACAGTTCCATACTGTTCCATTCATCACACATATAGTTTTATAAAAGTTTTTGTCCTGTGCAATTGCCACTGCGATGTATTTGCATATCCCATTTATAGTTTAACTAGATAATGAAGTTCTTTGTATGCCAAGTACCTACAATCTAATAATTGTATACGAATATCTTATGAAATGATAATTTATAGTATCAAATATAATGCATTACTGTCGCCTATAATAAATATAAACAATGGGAAAGATGTTGTTTTTATTCTGAAAGTGTCAACTCGCTCTTGGCCAGTTTTTAATGAAACCGTCTGGAAGTTCTTGTGATAATTACTGTTCTTGTATAGTGCAGTGTCAGTTTTTACAGTTTATTTTTATCTTGTTGGTACAGTGGGCAGCAGGTGGAGATACCACTTTAACGGACTAATTTATACTGGCTATACAGTACAACAGGTAGATACAACCAGTATATATTGGTCCGTTAATTGGATAACTCGACCTGCTGCCCACTGTACATTAGTACTTTGATCATCTCAAGAGACACAAAGCTTTGATTACTATTTCTTTGAAATATTGCACTCATTGTACCTACTATTTTCTATCTTGTTTGAGATGTGAGTAATAATAAATCTTTTTACTTACATACGAGATTTTTGATGGCAGTAAGTGATGATTGTAGTATATTATTCAAAGGCTTTTATTCAATTTATTTAAGTATTAACTAGATATGACTGATCATCATACAATATTCTGGTATTTTCAAGCTGATCTGATAATAAAGCCTGCATACATAGATAGTTAAGTTAGGTTGTACCACAATGAGTGAGTTCGACTCGTTACTGAGAATTTTGAAAAATAAAATAGCTTTGGAGTACACTAAAAGAGCTTATTTCACAGTTTATCATACAAAAAAAAAACTAAACCGTCTAGGTAAATGCGTTGTACAAATAAGATACGCTTTCCAGTTAACATTTACATTTTTTACGCGACAAAGCTTGCCAAAACAACATGGTTTTAATTTTAAATACCCTCATTAAAACCGAGTCTTTGTCCAGACTCGAGACTCGGTCACAGAACAGCTCAGTGGGTGGTTCTTCTGTCGAGATAATAAGTTTTAATGAATGCGGACACGTGAGTAGTTCTACTCTGTGTTGCCAGGTTCATGGTTGTGAAAAATTAGGTATTGGGGGAAATTCGGTTGCACACAAAAACACTATAATCTTGACTAAAATGGTCATCACCTGTCATTTTCTATCCTGAGACATTGGCCTCGATTCTCGCCGTCTAGTTAATAATAGGCTTGTTTCCTGTTTGACTAAAAAAAATTCAAAACGTTCATACTTAAAAGTGATGGCTAAAATAATGTGGGTCTCATTCATCATTTTAAAAAAGATGCTCATTTATATTTAATAATCGAGTTAAAAATATAGATGTTGTTGATTTGAGTAGTCACGTATTTACGAGGAGTCCAAGAGGAGTCATCGAGGAGTGACGTCATACCTCGCGATTTTCATACAAATAAGCGTTTTTGACATTTCATAAAAAGTTGCTGATTTGACAAGTAGGAAACAAGCGGATTCTAATTCTTAGTAGCGCTGTCACTTTTTGACATTTGACATAAGAACAGGATAGCAAATAAACACATGTTTTTGACGTTCCTAATTTGTCATAAGCTGCTTTAAATAAGAACCGAGCATAGAGCATGTTCCTTATTTTACGTCAAATAAGCAATCTAAATGCCAGATTAGGAATGTCAAAGTCATTGTGTTTATTTGCTATCCTGTTTTTATGTCAAATATAAGAAGTGACAGCGCTACTAAGAATTAGAATAAGTAACTGGACGGCGAGAATCGAGACCAAAAGAAAGGAACGGCAATAATTTTAGTTAAGATATAGTTAAGTCAAGCTCTAATTCTAATCGAATCGATAACATTGTATTTCTTTTCGTTTTGTTCACTCACTTGTGACGAGTAAACCTATAATGATATGGCAAAAAAACAATGTCTAAATTAAAAATCTTTTTTTTCTGCATTCAACCGATTTCAAAATTATTGTTTTATTGTTTGTTGCTTATCTTGCTTATACAGGATATATTCAACCTAAAGGAAGTGAATCTGCCCATGAATCTGAATAACTTTTCCAAGAAACAGGTCGAATAACGATACACACCTGTCATCTGGCAACATTATTTGTTTCAGATTTTATTCATTAAGCTACTTATGAAATTCACGTTCCAGCGCAACTATAGCTTTAGTTAGACAATGAAATCTCTTTTAGCCCAGTTTGGACAAGACAAGACATACAACATTTTATTCTAAAATATGCATTTTCATTTGGCGCTTTGCCCGCATGAATTTTAAGCGGTAATGAGATGACTTCAGATGCAAATCAAGATTTCAAAGTTGATTATACAAAAGTATGAACCGTTTCTGTACAGATTTTATACGCCGATTATACGACGATATCGCATTCACAGAACTGTTTATTTATTTGCTTATAAAATGAGGGTCCATTTATTTTGGTCTATGTTAAATAGGGCAAATAAAGATTTGAAATTAGATAGGTATCCATATTATTCAGACTATGGTTATTATTCATTATATTTATTGTGAATATTCTTATGTTGCGAAGTCTTCCGATACAATTTGTCTGTGGAAATATAGACGCAACTTGATCTATGCCAAACGCAAATTGAAGAAATAAAAAAATGTCGACTCACAAATTGGGATGAATAGGTTTTCATATATCAGAACCACTCGCGATGTCGTACCTAATATGTCTTGTGTTTTCGACATGCCATCGGGATTGTACAGACAAGACTGACCTTACATTTTTAGTATTCGTCTATCGACGTCGAAGAACGACCCGATAAACCCTGCTGTCAGAATTTAGTAGTTTTTTCCTAATATTCGTCTACCGGATGTAAAATAAATCGACGAAAAACCCTGGTGGTAGAGTTTACAATTCTAACAAATCTCTGAAAAATTAAAAAGAATAATATATGAATATACTAATATTAAATTGAATTATTGTGCTCTAAAACAAAAAATCCTTACGTAAGACAATCGTTGATACGTCCTCACAGGTCTGTACAATCCTTTGTTATTCATGTCCCATAAAATACACAAATACCCGAAAGGTTTAGGTTCAAATATTGAATTCATCATTCTTTTGTCAGGAAAAACCAGTGATTTAATATATTATCCTTAAGATGTTTGTCTGCGACCTTTGTTTTTATTACATGAATGCATATGAAAAGGAATGTTTCTTTTTGGGGTTCAGGTACCATGTACTCCAAGTTTTCTATCACAAGGATTATTTTGAAAAACGAGAATTGTTTTACTTATGTAAAGATCATTTGGATTTGGTAAAATATATTTAGTTTTTAATCTGGGGAAGAAGTGTTATATTATTTTGACAAATACGTCACATTTTTGATATTAGATAAACAGTCGTGTACCTACCTATGTATTTGGATTTACGTAACTTATTTTACTTAATATGATTATTTTCTTTGACGTTATGAAAACAAAATATTTAAGGCTGACAATTCATGAAAAAAGAGTGAGTCACCTAACTCTTTTGTTATCTCCTGAATCGTTTTCATGAAAAGTAAAAAAAACATCGAGTATTTTCTGCTATATTTATGATTATGACAGCACGCATGTCGTGTTAACATCCACTAGACTGTATAGCGTGAATATTCTAACTTTTGATACTTGTATGTACATGAAAATGAATGAGGTGTAGATTTGTCCGAGAGGTTTGCGGTCAGTGTAACTCACCCTGTTGTTGTTTTGAACCACCAATAGGTATTCAGATATTCAGACTTTAGCTCACCAGAAAGTGGCACGTATTACTCGTTGATGTTTTTTACTTTGGGAATTGAATGATTGAATGAGCTTCTCATACTTGTACACCAACGCGAAAAATTGACAAAAAATTGGTGTATTTCAAAGGTGAATTTCTACAAAGAAACTTGCAAATAGTCTTTTTTACATATTTTTTCCAGGTTAAGCAACAAAGTATTATACTGAGAGTCTTTCTTTTCATCCTTTCAACTCGTATTCTAGCCATTCTAGCCAAGAACATGTTTACTTTGGGAATTGAATGAGCTTGCAATACGCGCGCTCCTCGTGCATCCCATCGCTCGAGATTGGCAAATAAAATCGAGAATTTCTACAAAGAAACTTTATATAACTTACATACCGAATGTTAGGTTTTTTGTCTTCCAATAATAATGAAGTCAGCCAATCGAATCATTTTGATTATAAAGCCTTAAATAATTTGTTCCATATTTCGATCACCTTGGGCTTTGTTAAATTTAGAAAATGGCTTCCCTTCATCAATAAAACAATAAAAAGAAGTAGCTGTATCTCTTGGGTTGTTCCAAATTTTCTTTGAATCTCACCCGAAATAAAAATGAGGTCACAAGTCCGTAATCTGGGAAGTAGGTATTTATTGGCAAATAACAATGTTTACCGAAAGGCGAAGGTGGCCATTTTTATTACCTCGATCACTTTTGCCGAGACTAACGAAGGTCTGAATAAAATAAATTGATGCTTGGGACAAGTGAGAGCCGCGGAGCGTTTTACAGAAATATAACTTTTATTATTTCATGAAGATTTCGGTATTATGTACACTTCATACAAACACATTTTAAACAAATCAGTAAAGCTTTAAAAATTGCCAAAATATTAAAGAAAGATAAAGAAAATTACCTACCTATATGACTACTATACTTACTTATGTACTTTAAGCGAACATAGACTACAAAGTTAAGTGCATTACGAATTGAGCTTTCTTATCCTTAAAGCTCTCAAAAGCTTAGTTTGTTTACAGCAATCGCTGCCGCTTCAGACTTCATAAGTTACTTTGTGTCGTATTAAAGCGATGTGTCGTATAAAAGCTACAGGGGAGACCGAACACAACAAAATGAGGTCCTATCAAATCAATTAGGCACCAGTATCCATTTTGTCGTTTTATGGTTAGAAGCTTCCTTGCTGGACTGGGAGTGATAGAAAAACATAGAATGTGCCAGCTGCATCTCCTCCCGTGCATGCTGTAAAAATCGGCTAAGGGAATCGAGGGTTTCAGTGTATTGCAATTTAGGCGATGGGCTGACAACCTGTCACTATAGCAATATACATAATCACCTGTATCACCCTCAAAACTTGTCAGATGTGGCGGAATTACCTTTATTTTGGTCGTTTTTGCTCTGCCTACCCCAATAGGGATAAAGGCGTGATTTTATGTATGTATGTATGTATGTATGTATGGTTAGAAGCTGGGTTTCTTATGAGAAGGTAATTTGTTTTTAAAGTAACAAAGATTTTTCATTAAATTTATTACAAGTACATACTTTAGGTATGCCTAGTATTTTTCAGTCTAAAAATGGGTTAACACATGTACGTACGTAGTGATCGCAAATAAAAAAGAAAAAAAAATTGGGCTTAAAAATAATTATAAAAAAGACATTATGCTTCTAATAAAAATAACACTGAAGAACCAGTATTTTTATCACAGTTACAGTAGAGTAAAAAACTCAAATTTTTCATACTTATTCTATGTTTTTTTTCTTCCATGTTGGACTGGGAGTGATAGAAAAACATTGAATGTGCCAGCTGCATCTCTTCCCGGGCATGCTGTAAAAACCAGCCAAGGGATTTGAAGGTTTCAGTGTATGCCATTTAGGCGATGGGCTGACAACTCGTCACTATAGCAATATACATTATATCTAATCATCTGTAATGACCCTCAAAACTTGTCAGACGTGGCGGAACGACCTTAGTTTTAGGTCGTTTTTGCTCTGGCTACCCCGTTGGGGATAAAGGCGTGATTTTATGTACCTATATGTATGTATGTATTCTAAAAACGATGGAAGTCCTCGCG
>JARACY010002969.1:0-37274 GCA_029255725.1 Scrobipalpa atriplicella | reverse complement strand
AGTCAGCAAAGCAATAGAATATTATATTAGTAACAAGAACAGGGCCATTGCAACCAAATGCAACTACAAAAATACTTCAGAAAAAGACTAATAAAAACGGGAAAAGGGTACAGAAACTGAGAAATAATTAAAGAGCTACCTTCAGGCGAGTAAATGAGCTGAACTGACCACGCATTCGTGTAAAGCATACCTGCCCGACACATACTTGTTCTTCAGAAGAGAGTTAGAAATAGGGAACAGGGAAAACGAACAACAACGATTAAAAAAAAAAAATGCAAGAAAAGAGTCACAAAAACTGGAAAAAGCTCACAAAACACGAAAGGGTCACAAAAACGCAGAAACCGGAAAAAGCTCACAAAACACGAAAGGGTCACAAAAACGGGGAAGGGTCACAAAAACAGGGAAACGGTCACAAAAACATGAAAAGGCGGTCACCAAAACATGAAAAGAGCCACAGAAACACGAAAAGGGTCACAGAAACACGAAAAGGGTCCCAAAACAGGAAAAGGGTCACAGAACTGTTACCTTTGTGTGTGTGATGCAGGGGATGGTGTTGATCGGGCGGAGCTGCACTGGTGACGTTGTTGTAGATGCGCTTGTAGTGGTTGTACACGGCGACAGATAGGACCTTCTTGGCGTACTCCTGCCCGACTACGTGCTTGTTCAGGTAGTCGAAGATCTTCTTCGGAGGTGGAGGGGGTTTTCTGGTGGCAAGACAATTTGTACGTTAGAAAAAATATGTTGTTCTTCTTCTTATTGAGTGGGTTTTCGAGTCGACGTACGACCCGATGAACCCTGGTGACATTTTTTTAATAGGACACATAAAAGGCCACTAACATGGTTTAAAATTGTGTTGATTGAGAACTCATTTATCAAAGAAATCATCATCTCCCTAGCCTTTAGCCCATATTTCACGGGGTCGGCTACCTTATGTAGGGGATTGAATTGAGGGTACTAGTTTTTACACAGAGGGACTGCCATTTGACATCCGCAACCCAGAAGGTAAACCAAAATTAAGCCTTTGCCAGGTTTGTGGTCAACACGGCTGTCCAAGCACCCATCCAAGGCCTAGCCACGGCTATTATTGCTTAACATTCGTTATCGGAATAAATAAACAATAACTAAATAAGTTGTAACAGTTATTTTTTTATAATGTCCGTGATAGCAACTCTTAGCCATAGGTCAGTGAAACAATAAAGTACTGATAAGACACCGCTTGGGGTAGAGACAAAGTTCAAATACTTTCGAACACTTTTGGCACAGTATAATATATGAGCCAGAACATCAGACTATTGAATTATACTGTGCTTTCGGTGTCGCTAGAAGGCAAGTTCATTTTCAAATAGGTTTCTTAAAGAGACAATAATACTAATAAGAATAATGCCTTTAAATCAACAAACAGAAATGTTATAAGTGCATTTAAATAAATAAACAAAAAACATGGTGTGATTTGAACAGACTGGACTTTGGCATTATTTCTCAAATTTGTCGTATTACCTGTTAACAATTAAAAACAAAAAATAGCAATGTAAATATCCGCCTCCCTGCATCAAAACACAATTCGCATGCCAAAGTTATTTCTAATTTGTATAAGGCAATGAACTCATGACATTGAAGTCGGTATTCGTATTTACCAACAGTGTTAATAAAGGATGATCAGTGGATTGAAATACCATGTAACTATGATGATTTTTGAAAATTCTAAACAAAATAAAATCTCTCTTAATTTTTTTGGCATAAAAGATGAAAGATATACACTTACATTGCATCTTTGTATTTTAACTAGACTCTTCTATAACATCTCTCACCGCGAGAGTGTTATAAGTAGGGATGCAATGTTTTTTCCAAATATCGATATATCGATCGGGAACTCCGATATATCGATATTTATCGATATTTTTTCAAAGTTTAAATAAATGAATAAATTTATAAACTAAACGACAATAATTTGACCACGCGTTTTTTTTTATCCATTATTATTCATATTTGGCTTCTTTTTTTTAGTTTCATCTTAAAAAATTACATGTAAATTACTTAAAATTCTGCGACAAAACACCCAGAAGCGCACCTGGCGTAGCTTCCGAACGCAAATAATATATATTTTTAATGGTGTTTCTGGCCTGGATACTAGTTCTTATGAACGCAATCTTGTCAGTGTTGCCAGTAAATTTTGTGGGTATTTAATTTTGGGTGGACCTTTCGATATTTTATTTCGATATATTGGCTAGGAAGATGATGATGATATTGAGAATTTCGATATCGATATATATCGATAATGTTGGACGTCGATATATCGATATATTATATCGAATTTCGATATATCGTTTGCAACCCTAGTTATAAGTAAGTATTATTCAGAAGTAACACGGACTATTTTTCGCCACGGGAATTGATCTCATAGCTATAACACTCTGTATAGTAGATACTACCAAAGATACTACTATCGTCAATACAACACTGACATCATCATGGGTAACAAAATTACTTATGTATATTGTTTTGTTATTCGTACGTATTTGGCGAAAAAGTCGACAAACTTTTATCGATTTACTTAGGTCAATGTATTTTAGAGTGTGACGTATCGATTTTGCAGATATTTTTACGGCAAGGTGCTTCTTTTGTCATTTGGGACCGAAACATGGAAACACGGAATTCGGTAGGCAAATTCTATTCATGCTACTTTTCGACTCGGAATATAGTGTTTTTGCCATGTCTTTAAATATTCATAATTAATTAATTACTTTACAATTTATTTTTATAATGATAAGAATATTCTTCAAATTAGATGATCTATCAGAAAAAAATAAGAAACTGGTTAGATACAGGTTATCATACCGAATTAAAACCACGACCCGAATATCGAGTGTTCATTTCTCATACCATTGGACTACAGAGGTAGGACACGTATTCATCCATACTTATGAAATATTTCAACAAATATGCTCGCACCTTTATGTGACTGCCCTTCTGTTGACCTATTTAATTTAGGATCCATGTACTGTGTGTGGAAGATTGGCGATGACGTCATTGTAGGTCAATTGAAAAACAAATTGGTGTTTATTTAGAATCAGTTCTGTGGAGGTTCTCCTACACTGACCTCCAGTTTCAAACAATTTTGTTTCAGTTGTTTAATTTATTTTACTTCCATGCTGGACTGGGAGTGATAGAAAAACATAGAATGTGCCAGCTGCATCTCCTCCCGGGCATGTTGTAAAAATCAGCTAAGGGATTTGGGGGTTTCAGTATTGTAATTTAGGCGATGGGCTGACAACCTGTCACTATAGCAATATACAAATATATCTAGAATAACCCTCAAAACTTGTCAGACGAGACGGAACGACCTTTGTGTGGGTCGTTTACGCTCTGCCTACCCCATTAGGGATAAAGGCGTGATTATATTTATGTATGTATGTATGTTTACTTTATACCTATACCTATGGGTATGTGTGTGTTCTTATGTTCGAGTTCAATGACTTTGTTCGACAAAAACACTGGATATTGCTATTGATTCGTGGAGGGCACAACTTAACTAAATCTTGTCTAAAATTATTGCCGTCCCTTTCTGTTCTTTCATGATAGAAACGGACAGGCGTATACTTATATTAGTAAAGTCGCGTATTTTTCAACCAGGAATTGCTGCTATTTTTTAGTTAAAGCACACCCAAAAGATACAATTTTTTATATTATAGTAAATACTAGAGTAAAGCCTTAAAGAGCGGTTTACAATATTTTATTGAGTAATCTCAAAACTTATCAGACGTGGCTTGTTATAAGTGTTATCTATCTCTATCAATACCGAATTCCAAAACAAAGATATCTTGAACAGGAACAAACATAAGAGTATGTTATTTATTTCTAAAATTAGCAAATCACATTTTGGAATTACTTGACTCAAATACTTTTTTTTAAACATTCATTATTTTTGAACGGAAGTTTATCGACCTGTTTAGTGTAGGTATGTACGTAACTAATTCACAATATTTTAATTCTCCCAGCAGGTGCGTAAGACTTTTTAAAGACTTTTTAAAAGTACAGATTCATATTGTGGCCCATTTGTTAGGGAAAATTGGTTAGTATCATGAGAGTAATTTAAAAAAAAACATCACGTATAAAGATCTCAAATACAGCTATCAATCAACATACATACATATAATCACGCTTTTATCCCTAATGGGGTAGGCAGAGCGTAAACGACCTAAACAAAGGTCATTCCGCCACGTCTGACAAGTTTTGAGGGTTATTCCAGATTGATCTGTATATTGCTATAATGACAGGTTGTCAGCCCATCGCCTAAATTACAATACTGAAACCCTCGAATCCCTAAGCTGGTTTTTACAGCATGCCCGGGAGGAAATGCAGCTGGCACATTCTATGTTTTTCTATCACTCCCAGTCCAGCATGGAAGCTATCAATCAAACTTGTCAATAAAACACTTTAGCACTTAGCACTAATAGTACGTTCTAATACTTTTTGTGGTCAGTGCGGTGTATAATCCGGAAAACTATTTGTCAAAACTAGATTTTAGACCTGTTTAGTGTTTAATGTTTTCCAGTCTGCTAAACAACTATTGTTCCGATACAGGTTCTAGTAGGTATGACTAGTATTAATGACTTATTTTGTGGTTTTTGGTAATGAGGTGTCGAATTTTAATAAATTTGTCTTTCGTACGTAGTGTAGAACGTCCTGAACTGAAACCAGGTGGGGCGATGATGTTCGTAAGAAAGCGGGCAGGAATGAGGATAAAAACGCAAAGCTAATTGCAGATGGCACCACCAGCGAGTGTTCCAAAAGAGACCAATGAGAAGACGCAAAACTGATATTGACATTGACAGATTACTGACCAATCACAGGAAAAAGGAACACTCGCTAGTGGCGCCATTTAGTTCCCAGTTTTTTTCCCCATTGGATGAGAACGGCTGAAGACCGAGCTGAGTGGCGTGCCTATCGGTCATCGCTGACCTTTGTGTCTAGAGTCAAGAGCTAACCCATTACAAGTAAAAAAAAAAAAAAACTCGCAAATAACTCGTAGTTAGTCCATGGCTAGTAAAACAACAATATAATAGGTTCAATAACTGAATTGTTTAAACTGCTATTGTTGTCAGAGCATTAACGACTGAATGACAAGTACAGTCGACCTTAGAGAGAATAGCAACGCGCACGCAATGGTATACTTTTGATCAGAGTATTTATGCCCAAAGTACATTCTAGGATTGCCTTTTAGCGATAGTTTTGAACTAGATGTGTTCTAGTGATCGGTGGATAGTGACATTAAAGAAAAAGAGAACAATTGTGTTTAAAAATTGCGTAACTTCAACCAGCTGTTTTTAATTTATATCTATTTAAGTAATATTAGTCAGCGACTAAACTATATTGAAAATTTGTTTAAATGTTACCGAGAATCAACAACATTAAATCTTAATCTCAATTGCATAAGACTAGTAATTTTTCCTCAAGACCAAACTAACAGGAAAACCCCGAAGGATTTTCTGTCACTGCAGTTCTTAGTAATCCCAAATACTTAGTATGCTTTGTGAACCTTCATAACGTTTTCGGTGGTTTGTAGCTTTTGTATGTGACTAAATAAAGAGAGGTACTTATATAATAGTGTTAGGGCAAACACTGTTTTTTCTTCAAGGAGGTAGCTCAGCTCAGCTCTAGTCAGCTGTTTTTGTCTGGGAAACCCATTTTTTTTTATTTCACCGTAGTGAAAGGGGAAAGTTGTTGTATTGGATTATCTCCTTCAAGGAACACAGTGTTTGCTCGAACACCCTATAATATAATAAATAAATTAATATAAAATAAATTAAATGACTTCGCTGTAAGATTATGTTGAGTAATATTGTACGTGCAAAAATTCTTAAAAATCTGTCGTATTGCAGAGATAACTTGAGTTGTAAACTAACTTTCCCTGGTTACAAAGTCTGCGTGATATATCTCTCACTTTTATCAGCTTTTATCAATGAACACTTTCAGAGTGCAATGTTTTGTTAGGAGGTTACTTATAAATATCTCAGACAAAATTTATGATCGTATATCTTGGAATATGAATATGGAATACAGATTTATTGATTCTATATTCGCAAATTCAACCCGAAAAATCGCATAGTAAAATTCTTGTCAATGACACTTTTTGGCCTTGTTGATCTGACTAATTTAGTCATTGTCTTAGCAAACTAATCGACTATTTTTCCTTCATTTGAATTATAGTGGCTAGACTAAGATTTTTTTGTGACAGAGTTTTTAGAATTCTCAGAACATACTGCTCATGTTTAAAGCGTAAATTTTAGTATTTTAGACGTAACTTTTTTAAGTCCTCGGCGATATAAAAACATCATCAACATTAACACTCTTGATCTCCAGCAGAACGACGAAGAAGTGATGACATCTGTCACACTTGACAAACCTCACTATAGACACAAGGATAACAAAGATGTCATCAATATACACTCACCTATAGAATCCAGACTTGTTCTCAGCGTTGTCCTTGATGCTCTTCTTGGTGTCGACTTCCGACAGAACGACGAAGAAGTGGTGGCATTTGTCGCATTTGACGAACCGCGTTGAGGACACGAAGGTCTCCACGTGGGTGCAGGGGTCCCCGCATTTGGGGCAGGTCAGGACGCCGTTGCCGGAGCCCTTTTTGCCGCCGGAGTTTGAGCCTGGGGAAAAATTGATTGGTGAGATATTGTAATGGAGACTCTGCACTTTTAGGATACTGAAAGTTATGTGCCTCTAGTGGGAATTAGAATGGCTGGTCAAAGCTAAGAAAGAGTGATGGTTGCTAAGCTGTATGATTGAGCTTGATCCTGAATCCTGACTGACCCACCATTTTAAAGCATTGTCTCTGACCTAGAATCTTGTCGAATCTTAGCTGAATTGGTTTAATGTGAAATTTTAAGGCAATAAATTCGACAAAACATGCATGTAAGTTTCAAATCTAAACAGAGTAGAGGGGAATGTAACTAAATGTTCTTTAAATCACCTTATAGACGAAAAGCTTGACCCGTTTAATAGTGAAACAAGCATACCGTCCGAGTCCCAATCTTAACCAACCAAACTATGCATTTGTTGTCTAACCATGTCTAATCTTACACAAAGGAGTTACTGTCAAGTCTGAGCGCTGGCTAACAAACGTGAGGAAAATCTACTTGGACACAATGAGTTAGTTCATCTGAGGGATTTAGGCTTGGGTAAACAGATTCGTCACGGTTTCACTTGGGTTTAACTGAGGTAGAGCAAAGTATACTAGATGAAACAAACCCTGAACGGTTAATGTAAAGGTTAATGTAATTTCGTAATTTTAATAGATTGAGTCCAGTGAAGTCTAGTGAAATGACAAGTCCTTAAATATTTTTTAGTAAGAAGGCGTAATGAAGAAGACGTTAGTGTTTCTTTTTTAATCGTATGGCATTATTTGCTGCGAGGTCCAGAGGACAGGTGCAGCAGCCGGTTTTTGTTGAACTCTTAGTACCGTCCGATATCCTTATGGTTTTCGCAAAATCCGTGATTTCGTCATTCCCCTGCAACGCGACGTATTGACATGGTGGTAACCTTATCACCTTGGCTTGGGCGGTTATTCTGATGAAATTGAGTTGATAACTTTCCCCAAGGAACATGAAAAAGAACTTGTGGCTCGAATAAAAAATTGCACGTTCAACCAGTTATTCCGCAACTGGTAATCTTGACTAAAGCTGATTAAAAACTAGTCAAGATCCTAATATAAATCCGATGTTTATTGCATAGGGAGGCTAGTTCAGTCAGACCCGGTTTTGTGATGCTATCTGGTTCTGTGTCCTGTGCCTGACCGGAAACTTTTGCACGCTCAATTACATACGTCGAATTCGATAACACTTTTCACACTCAAATCCTGTTTTAGGTGTTTATTGGAGCGAAATAAGAAAGAGGCAAAACACAGCGTTTTGGTAATTTATAGTGCTTAAAACAAACTTCAGTACCTATTCTTCAATCTGGTTTACCGGATTTTCGATTAATTGCGTTTTCAGTGAGTAATGATTTTTTTACTGATGAGGGCGCTAGCGTGCACCGGAGATCTCCTTAACAACTAGACTAGAGAATCAACTTTTAAGTTTTAAAATTGGGTCTTAAAATATTTTTTATGGTTTTGCTCTTGACTCAACTCATTGACGACAGAGACAGTCTACGATGGACGTCCATTCTCGTCTTGAAAATTTTAGGGGTATGTGCGTGCATTCGAAAAGAAAACCGTAGGCGGTTAGTCCACTCTTTTGCTGTACGCATCATGAATGAATGATGACATTGGTGACTAAAAGCGCTTAGTTTACCCGCCGCATTTCGTCTAGTTACGTCCGACAGTAGAAGGGAGAAGAGTCAGTGAGAAAATATAGTAGATCTTCTAGCTAGAGAATATGGGGTGGAATGGGATCTATTTAATAGCAGAAGGGTTGTACCTGAGCTGACGTCCTTAGGCGGGTGCGAGTGAGGCGGATGCGGCGGCTGGTCGGTTGGTGACTTGCAAAGGACGGACGCTGTGGAGATAGTCCGCCTCGTTCCCCCCGCCCCACACCATCCGCACGATCTTCGTAGGTTTCGGCATGATGAGACGCTTGCTGCAAAGAAAAGAAAATTAATATTTATGAATATCTTGTATCTAAGAGGGAGATGAAACATTCAAGACCAAGCGAGATTATTTTTAAATTAGTACAAACATTAAATCACGCCTATTTTCCTTCCAGGGTAAGTATAGCGCCATCGGCTATAAGTAAAACATTAGCAGCAGTATTTAAACAGTTTGATCATTTTATTTATTTCTGCTGGATTGGAAGGACACGCTTTCCGAAAACAATCTTGTGGTAGAAGAAATAAATAATTAGCATATTTTGTAAATTTCGTAATTAATTTTAAAAGTACTAATAAATTTTATTTTACTACCATAAATTTTTAAATATTACTTCACAGCCATCCCGTGTGGTGCCGGGTTAGAAAAGCATCACCCCATCACTTCCTGCTGGTGTCGTAAAAGGCGACTAAAGGATAAATACAGCGGGAATAGGCAGCAGCGTTCCCTGTGAATGGAAAACTTCTCTGCGCTCACCAACCCGCCTGCCAAGCGTGGTGAGTATGGCAAATACCCCCAATTTTGGGGACCCCATGTCCAGCAGTGGACTGTTGTGGGTGATGATGACCATTATTCGCTATATCTAGATCTGAGCTATAGGTAGTCGGACACCATAAATATTATCGGACGAGAAAAGCCTTAGAAACGATAAATTAATTTCACCAAAACGATTTATTATCAAACATTCCAAAGATAAACATAAACAAAACTCATTTAATCACCTTTTGTCACCAGAATATCAATGATACATTACAAGCAAGTACAGTCAAACAAACGTAAAGCTATACTTTTAAATTCGAAACAATTTTCTTCTCTTGTCGTATGGGTTGTTGGATCGGCGAAAAATCAAATGAAGCCTGAGTTCCAAAGTGTTTAAACCGTCTATTTAATAGACTCTATTATGACTCTGACATGATTTTAGGCGCATCGTCACTGTTACAATATACGTATAGGTAGGTAACATCGAGAGGTTGTGGCTTCGGGTTAGGGTTGGGACGACTTTGAGTTATTGTTCCCGGTTTGGTTAGGCTAAGTTAGGTTACAACAACATAGCAGCTTTGTCACTTAATTGCTCTAGGAGTAAAATGCTGTCAGACGGTAATGTAAATAGGCGGTCCTCCGCCTAATATCTCTCAGGTGGAGTCAGTCAGTTTATCCTATCGTAACCAGATATTGAACTGTGTTCCTAGGTGCAGCTATTTAAGTGGCTGACTGTACTAACACGGGAATTCCATAGAAACGTATACACATCAGCTCCATTCATGTAATTCTAGTAATCAGGAGGTGTGGTGTATAAAACAGTCGTTTGGGATTTCTTCTTTTGTAATTATTTTACGAGAAAGGAATACACCAATGCTTGAATAGAGGAAAAAGAAAACAGATGTGTATTATACCTATAATTAAAAAAATATCACCAAACCAAAGTACAGCGTAAATCCGTGCTGTTGGGTTGTTAAAGGTTCTAAGACTGAACCCTGGTCGAAAAAAAAAAAACTTTTTTTTATGCATCAACAATAAAAATGCAAATGAAAGGCAATTTAAGCTCCAAGAAATCCAAGTTTCATTCGCCACGTGGTTACCTTGTAAATAATCGGCGACCGCGAAATCAAAATTTCGCAAAGGTCTCGCATTATGTATGAGAGCTTCTAAGCAAAATCACTACGAATATATACAGTGGTAAAAATATTATACAAAACCTATCCAGGCACCTGGAAAATGAAACAGTTCATCTTTGGTAAATAAGACTAAAATCATTTTTTTACCATACAGATTAAGCTTTCGTTACATTGTGGTCAAACTAGAAGGTAACTTATACTACGTACCTATAATCTGTCCGTCCACATATTTAACATGTGCAGAGATGAACTTTGACATACCACTGGTGGTTATCAAGTTATCACGCGATTAAACTTTAACATGCATGTTGTAGTATAATAGTGGTCGTATCATGATTATCATTTTCTTCTCACGTCATTTATTTATTTCTTATGATTATGATATGACGTAAGTTTGTAACAAAGAAATGTAAAACAACAAAATTATTTCGCTACAATTATTTTATTTATTATAGTAATTTGCTTGTCACAGAGAAATAAAAATAAGTATTATTTAGAAAGCGAAGCATCCTTTAAATAAAAACGTATTTTAACAATTTTCATAATCCCAATCAGTTTTACAATGTCCAAGTTCAGAAGTAATTGCGCGTACGCGCCATTTCGTCACAAAAAGAAGTGAATTATTTTTGTAATTGTAAGTTAACATACCCGGCATCCTTGCAGAGAGGAGAGTGAATCGAATAAGGATTTTATTGTGATCTTGACACAGTTGCAGCTTTTGTTTATAAGCACTTAATCGACTGAGAAAGAATTCAATGTAAATTCGAAGTTTGGGCAATGGATGTATCTCGTTTGGTTTATAAGAAAAAAATTTGGTGGGACCAAATATTAAGTTTATTCAAAATTAAACTAAAACCAGCATGATTGAATTTCTTTGAACTTATGAACGAATCAAGTTTATCTATTATAAGCGTTAGGTATAATATTTTATCAAAATCATCGAACCCATCATCTCCCCAGCCTTATCCCGTATCTCACGGGGTCGGCTACCTAATATAGGTGATTGAACGAGGGTACTGATTTTTACACAGAGCGACTGCCATCTGACTTCCGCAACCCCAGAAGGGAAACCAGAGCCAATCCTAGATTATGTCAGAGTTTTCAAGCCGCCAACTGGCCTCTGACATGGCTTAACATGCTTTCCGAAGCTAGCAAAATCATCGAACCCAACATGACTTGCTCTTGACTCTATCTTGGGGCAGAAGAGACCGAAACATTCTTGAGTCAGGTCAGGCCAAGCCTTCTTAAAGACACCATGGTTAGATATAAAAATCGCATGTTGCGCTTTCAAAAGAAATGTATTTTTGTATTTTGTGTGTCAAGGTTCTCAAAACGATCTACCTGTATTTTAATTTAAGACTTTAGAGTTTAAAGCAACTGCCGTTTCTAGGTCAAGGCCTTGGATGGGTAATAATATTAATAATACAGCTATGCATGATACTAAATCTTGGACTAGCTTTTTGTTCCGCAATTTTAGCAACTAATGTAATAGGCATTTAGGCATGGATAGTATTTTTTGGCATTTTATACGGGATCCATAAGTGGAGTGATCACAAGCCAAGCAGAGCTCCATAGGATCTTTGGGCCGAAATTGTCCACAGGCAAGCCTATATGTTTATCATGCCATTATCCAGGGTTAACCACATAATCACATTAACACATAGAGGAAATAATTGTATTTTTGTATGTAATGTAGTATGTTTGTAACGAACAAACTCAAAAACTACTGGACCGATTTAAAAAGAAAAAGCACCCTAAGTAACATGTGGGCATAGGCTACTTGTAAACGTGGGAAAATATCTGATTCCCACGGAAAAACTAATCAAGCCGCGGCACATAAGCTAGTGTGACATAAAAACCAAGTTACAATTTTAACAAATCACCATGTTCTACGCCGCACGCGCTTGACATTCTAAAACTTACACGTGCTTACTGAAACACTTGTGATAGATCTTCATCATTGGTCTATTTCTGCTCAATGGACCAATCTATTTGTGGTTTGTGTTTATTATGGCAATAGCATAATCATTGTCCGTGTGTACTTACACGAGTGGTCTTGTATTTGGTAGAGTTTCTGTCTGTTTAGTTTTCGTATGTTAATGAGTTATTATTGTATTGGTATTCTTATTATTCTTGTCGTCGATCGATCCGAGGAACCCTCTGGTGTTGGCCTTAAATAAGAAGACATAATAAGCAACTGTAATAGAACGTATAATTCAAAGAGTGCGCTGAAGAACTCTACAAAAGATTATCCGAGAAAATCATTCGTTTCTAGTTGCCATTCTAGTCGTTTGCAATCGCTTCTAGCGATAAGGTTGCCTTTAGCCAATTCTTAGTTATAAGAATTTTGTATTTTTGTTGTACCTGTGTGTGTGCATCTGTATTGTATGCCACCTTTTTGTGACCTTGTTCAGTAAACGTATCTAAAGATTACCAAAAAGTACCACTTTACAACCTTATTACACTGAAAGAAATCGTTGATTATATTGATCAACAAGATGATAGCATCTAACAAGTAACTTGTTAACATACGAGCGTATAAAGTAATATGATTATGGCAATAAAGTCCACTTGATTGAGCAACAATCAAGTTGACTTTATAAGATCAAACAAGTACTTGTTTAATCCAATATGATCAAATAATTATAACAAACAAGTTTGGTTATTATACCAATGATTTCTGCTGATTGAAGTAACAATGAACTTTATTAAGTTTATTAAGTATTTTAGTAGTTTCTATTATGTCAGGTAATTGCTGCTATCAAAGGACTTCATTAATGTGAACATGAAAACTTGATACATTTAATTATGTTCGACATTAGAATCAATAATTTAGTTGTTAACTTCTGTTATATAATTTATTTCACTTAATCAAGCTGTCTTTATTATTTGAATTAAAATAAGTAGTAAAGTCTAATAAGCTTTTCTTTAGTTTAATCATCACAATTGATTGGGTATAACAGTTAATAATTGTTAAGTCATTCAGATAACTTGTTTAAAGCTATAAAGTGTTTTTATTGGGTTAATCAAGAAAGGTGTTTACTTTTTGTACTATACAGGGTCTAAATTTAATATATACGTTTCTTTTAACAAGTGATGGTGCTGCTTTACAGGATGTTATGGTACGTACTGCGCTCACCCTTTAAAGGAACGCAGTACTTTTATAACATCCTGTGTAAGTAGATCAATTGTTAAAGAAACATATATATTATTAAATTTAGACCCTGTAAAATAATATTTTTTATATAAAATGAAATGTCAGAAATGTTTATAAAACGTTTTATTTTAAGTCATTATTTAGAGATTAACATCTTTACGTACTTATGCTAATTTATACCTTCATTTAATTAATTTGTTTTATACCTTAATTTGTTCATTGTCTAATGCTTTTCCGACAAATTTCAGGAGACCTGTTGCTTCGAAATCTTCCTTGAGTAACTGCAGTAGGCTCTGTAAAAAACAAAATCGAACTATTATTTTTTAGACTTGGACATACTCATGGCTGAGCTATGCCTAAATTTGTCAGTCTTTGGTTCATTACATAGTTGTCGCACTGTTAAACTAATTGTTACTCACCAGGTTCACCTGGGGATTCTCTGGGGTGTTCTGGTGGGTGTCTGGGGAAGAGTCTGTGAGTGTCTGGGGGGCGTCTGGGGGTCAGAGAGTCAAATTCAGGGCGGGGTGTAGGAGTTGGAGTATACGCTTTGGGGCACTATGAAACGCATAGAAAAATAAAAAAATAAAATAATGGATAAGTGAATTTAAGGGTTAAGTAGGTATGCCGCCGGCAGCGTGGCTGGCGGGGCGGCGTGGCTGGCGGGGCGGCGGCCCACGCGTGGCCGGCGGTATTGCCGCGCGGGTTGCGCGCCCGTTTTTTTAAAGTAAGCCGACGGTGCCGCGCTTGCCAACCGCGGCGGCATAGTGGGTAGAAACCTAACAACTTTTCCCGCAACCGCTCCTATACCGTCAACAATGTGATGGCACCTGTCTTTGCTACTTAGGTAGATGAGGTTTGTGGGTAAGTAGGTTAGGTCTCACACCTAAAGTAAATGATAAAATAGCTAGTAATGAATCTGTCAGGAAGGTACTTACTGATAAAATTTTCGCGCAAATGCGACAGGCCCCAAGCCTGCAGCAGGTCGGAAACTTCATCCATTATCACTTGCACCTCACTACTACTGAAATATCCGCAGATAATCACTATTTGAATAGGTACTTTAATCTGAAAACTACTCTTCTTATTTAGAAAAAAATATGTACGTAAAAAACGTGGCGCACTCGCCGACCGATTCAAATGAAATGACAAGTTTCTACATGCAACTTTTCGCGACGCTCCGGGTATGTTTACATCAAGCAACTAGCAGTATACAATCAAACAAGACAATGTTTGTATCAACAAAGCAACTTGATTGAATTAAATAAAAGGGTAATTGTTTTAAATATTCTTGCGTTATACCAACAAACAAGATTTACTTGATTGAATTTAATATGTTACATGATAAAAACATTCATCTGTAATTGTAGGACTAATCATTTAACTTGATTGATTTTTTGATCATTTCAGCTTTGTTGAAACAACAAACAGTGCTTGTTCATTTTAAATAAGTTGTTGATTGTTTCATTCATATTGTTTTCAATCAAGCAAAATCCCATACTTGATTGGCTCGATTTCTGTCAGTGTATCACCACGAAGGCGTCACTTTTACAAAATTGCCAAAACAAAAAGAAAAACGCCCATTGTTACGCGAAAGTGGTAAACTTTCATGTTTCGCCGAATAAAAGGAGTTGAATGAGAGTAAAAGTGTAAAAGTGCGGACGGTAACCGGAACTAACCGATTGAGATGAGCAATTTAGCACGGGAGCTGAGAAATTGAAACTGAGTAATTGTCTTTAAAGTGGTCTTCAAAATTTATATTGTAACAATTTTGTTCTAGTATACTAATGAGTTTTTGCGTTGAAATGAAGGTTTTCCTGCAGTGAAAAGTAGCCTATGTCCTATTCCAGGACCTAACCCCATTCAAGGCAAGAATGAATTATGCATTATCTAGGCAAACCAAACCTACTCCAGAATCGTATGCATCGTCACTTTCCATCAAGTGAGATGGCGGATAAGTGGTTTACCTATTCTTAATTTTAAAAAAACTAAGTTTCATCCCGATCTGTCCAGTAGTGGTTAAAGCGTGAATGAATAACAAGTCTGTTGTTACATACAAACTTTCGCATTTATAATATTAGTTAGGAATACTTTCCTTCGTGAACAAACGTGGTTGGTTTTGGTTGGGATTTTGCGGTTTTGACCTGGTTATGTATTTTGTTTGTGTTGTGGATTTTAGCGAGAGACGACAACATTGCGTTAATGTTTTTTTTTGTTTGATTACATACACCCACCTTAGCAGCGACCAGCGAGTCCTTGTGGAGAACTAAAATAATTTCCAACACTTCTCATCTTTAACGCACACTCAATTTATTTTCAACTTAGAAAATTATCAACTATATCTTTTCACAGAAAGTGTCTGAACTGAGAAAGATCTCTAATGTTTTGTTGAGAGGCGAAACAATAACCTATTATTAGAGACTGCGTACAACTGTCAGTCAGTAGGTAAGTACTTATACTTCATGCATCCATCAGTTATGCTCATACGCACAAATTGGGAGAAAGCCTACGCATCATTTAAAACTATGGCAGATTTAGACCCTGAGAGAATTAGTAGCAATTTAGGCAAAACGGGCCGTCATCGTCTCGGCATAGACAAAGCAATACAAAATCCCATATCTGTGAAATACTGATAAAAAAATATCAGATGGCCTTTATAACAACCTTGACACTCTGTATAAGCTTGTAAGGAATATAAGTGTAATTTTATTTATTTATGTTGCTGGCCATGATCTGTTTTTAAACCCAAAATGTAGAGTAAATTACTTGGATATAAGTCAAATTGCTAGATCAAACTGAATCTTCCCACATAGGAGGTATTAGGAGACAATCCTATTGCAAGCAAACTACATGATTTCTTAGATGAATCTATCATTATAATAAGAGAAATAAAGCGTAATATGACGAGGAAATAAACGCAATTAAATCTATACACAACATGGGCTATAATGTCGATTTATTGATATCCCTTGCTTCCATGCTGGACTGGGAGTGAAAGAGAAACATAGAATGTGCCAGCTGCTGCTATGGGCATGCTGTAAAAACCAGCTATGAGATTCGAGGGTTTCAGTGTATTGCGATTTGGGCGATGGGCTGACAACCCGTCACTATAGCGTACACATTTCAGTCTGAGATTGCCCTCAAAACTTGTCAGACGTGACGGAACGACCTTTTCTTTGGTCGTTTACGCTCTGCCTAGTCCTACCCCATTCGGGATAAAGGCGTGATTATATGTATGTATGTATGTAGGTATGTATTGATATCCCTCTTTTTTTTCATGTATGGTAAATTGATATCGTTTGGAAATGTTTTTGAGACTGTTTTGCATGAATATGACAGTTCATCAGTAGTTTATATCGACGGCAAAACTTATGTAACAAAATAATACTGCTATCTATATTTTTATGATTATTGGTTATTAAGCTAGATAGACTTAGCTGCTGATAATTCACAAAATGAAAAAGCTTTAATTTCAATTTACTGTAATTTACTGCTATCTTCAAGAGAATAAAAATAAACCAAAAAATAAATAGCAGAAGTTGATTCCTAACATTCGATATCACAGTTCTTTGCAAATAAGTACAAAGTTACCTATACGGGTTTACTAAAGCCCATCTAAAGCCTATCTAGTTAGGTCTTGTCTTGGCGACGAGTCTTTCGGATTCTAGAATATAATATGAAAGTGAAAGCAAGACAGCGCTGTTACATCAAGGCCAATCTAGATAATACATAATTCATTCCACCATACAACCTTAATACTACTTAGTCAATAGAGAGGTTTCGTTTTGTACTGATAAATTCGTAAGGATAGCGTAATCTTTTTCTGCGGGTGTCCTAAATGACGACATCATTCTAAAAATAGACAGTATTCACTTTTAGTCGAATATGAGATTGTCCTTACGTGATTTAATTTGGTCTCCCGTAGGAATAAGAAGTTTCAAACGGTAAATATTTGCCTATACTACCTACTTCTGGATAATTTAGCTTTCTACGAGCCTAATATTAGAATAGGATTCGCAAAGAAAAAATATTTGAATAATTTGAAAATTACTATGCATGCAATCCATCTACCTACTGATGATAAAATAATAATTCTACTATTACTTTTGTTCGTTGAGCAAAGTTGAAAATCAAGTTAGTTTCTAATAGGACTTGCTCTTGGTGCCTTAATATGGTGGTTTCTGGAAGCTGGTCAAACACGATTATTTTCATTCATATTACAAACAGTCACGCTTTTATACGTTACGGGGTTGGAAGAACTTAACGATCTCATAACAGGGCATCGTAATGCCTTGTTCCACTTGCAATATATTGGGAATAAAAAAAAATTGCTGACCAAAGTTTAGGCTCTGAATCTACCCATGAAACTGAACAACTTTTCTCAAGAAACATAGGTCGAAAAATATAAAAAAAATGGCCCCATACTAATGGTATTAACGGCGCGAGTCACTTTGTATTGGTAGGCCACTTTTTTTTCATATTTCGATTTCGACCTTTATTCTTTGGTAAAAGTCGTTCAGCTTCATAGGTTCATTCGAAAGTTTGACCAGAAATTATTTTTTACAGTATTAGGGATAACTTTTTGTCTTGAGTCTTAGCCTACATGGCTATAATGCCTTTGGGTTCCCGATCTGCACTGAACATAGGTTTAATTCCCAGGCCAGGGAACACAAAGTCGGTATATGTCACCTCAAGAAAACAAAAACTATTTGCTGTTTGATTGTATTACAGTACCTATATCAAATGAAACAATGTTGTTGTTCCAGTTACTAAGTGAAAAACCAATTTGCCTGTGGTTCTAGTTTTGTTTCTATGTGCTACAATGTCTACTTATGAATTGATGTAGAACAGACTTCATGATTTTATTTTATTAATAGTCTCTATACAAAATTGATTATTATGCTGCTAAAGCTAAAAAATATTGTTACAGCATTGCACAATCATAAGTAGGTAAGATTTCAAATCTAGACAGACTGAAACTTGTTTTTTTTTTTCAATTTCTCATTGCACAAAAGGTTAATAACCTTCATTATTAATACCTTTGAAGCTGTTTGGTACTCCTTGCATGGCAGTTGTAATTCTCGATTACTTTCAATATGACAAAAAAATGAAATACCTACTGATTTGGTGCAACTAATGAAATACCTCAAATTGTACCTTTCCTTACAATCTGAAAAAACATATCATATTAGATTCCGATATGATTTCTAAGTCTTTAAAGTGCCCTATTTAGTAAAGCCATGCTTCTACATGGTTAGATATAGTTTGGATTATTTCTGTAATCAGACAGTTATTCTTATCTAAAAAGAATTTGTAAACTCTAGAATCGGATTTGGAACTCAAGGCTTGAACCGCTAGACCAAGAAGTCAATTAGAAAAGTGTGTTTTTATGCTTTTATAAAAAAGAGATGGTCATTTGAGTAGAATCGGTATTCTGGACCTTGCACTACATTTAAGTTATAATTCTATTATTATTATTTTTTATTTTATTTATTTGTTTAACAGTTTATTGTACACATGAACATACACAGAACAATTACATAAGGAATTAAGACACAACAGGCACTGCTAATTTCTAAAAAGAAATTTCTTACAGCAGACCTAATAAGTGTGATAGCATAAAACTTAATGCATTATTTCCTAAAAATTGCTTCACATCTCGAATTTGAGACTAATTTGCCAATGACGACATATATTTGTATATAAATATAACGATGGGAGAGTCTATATTGAAAAAACTAGATGTCTTTCTCCTTCGAGAGAAAGATACAGACTCAATATAATTCTAAAATAATACACCCAATCACACATTACTTTGGGTTCAGTCATGAAGATAACACATTTAAATTAATGAATTATCTATAGGTAGGTACATATTTTGCAGCCCGTAGACATTTTCTTATCATATTTGTTTTACCTACTTTGATAAATCATTTTCTTTGTTTGTTGAGTAGTTATAAATTTATAAATTATATTAATTGAGTAAAAGATCCAATCTAAAGATGGTTTTGTTTTGATATTAACTCACTCAATCACAACCTATAAACTATGCAAACCACATTATTTCTGTAAAATGAAGAATATGGTACATAATATAGGTTATAATGATAAATATTCTTGTACATGTTATAAATACTTTGGGACAGTTGACTTTTGGAGGTCTTAAAAACAAGGTTTTTAAGAGCTCCCCCAACCCAAAAACATGATCTTATCACAAGGCCAAAAATCTTATTAGAATAAATGATATAGCTAAAGTGATACCATCTACCTATATGATGTTGTAAGATGTTATTATACAATCATAAGGTCCATGACCTTGCTGGAATGGATAACTTGCCTTGGATGGTAACGCGAAAGAGGCAATGGAAGGAAAACAGCTATTACAGGAGTTTCAATGTCGTGACCGGGGCTACAATACTGATTACACGCGCGTTTAATGTAATCAACTCATCACGTTGACGAACCTATGATGGCTTATCATTTTCTCGCGATATCAAAACAAACTCGTTCTGTAAACGATGTAGCGTACGCAATTGCGATGCGACACAACTCTGGACCTCCGCCAATACACGAAAACAACAAATAAATGAAAGGGTGCCTCTCACTTACCTGGTGACAATTGGGAATTTCTTCTCACAGCGATCCGTCCCACGGAAACGAAACTCAATCTAACACTACTCATTATAAACCGCTTGATGGTTATTCACAAATAACATCAGCCCGATACGACTAACAGAAACGGCACACGAGCTAAATAGAAATGCGATTACAACTCCGTAATTCGCTAGTTGAGATTTTATTGTATTTGTTTGTCAGACGAGAGAAGGCGATTTTGTCATGACGCAACACTTTTTATTCAACAACACCGACACTCTCCGGTATACAATCGCACGATGTAAGTACGAAAACTGCACTTTCCTATTTTTTTTGTATGATTTTACAAAACAAATTTTATTTTCTAGATATTGGAGCGGCCATACTGATGTTCACAGCTGATTTTGATGTGAAAGAAGTTGGATTTTCATGCACCACGTTGTTTCGATAGTCGCGACATCTAACCTATGCAAAATGTATCTCGCAACTGTTTTACCGACAGAGCTAATTTGAATTTTTTTATACTCAAAGCCCAAACGACCATTTAATTATATAACTTTCGAAGACACAACAAAATCATGTATCAAAAACAATCAAAAATAGCGTGTCACAAAATAATCAACATACAATTTTCACTACTACAATAAATATAATCAAAAAGTACAATAGAAATTTATTCTCATCTCATGACACAATCAAAAACTGCTTTGTGACGCCATCTATTGCAACTTTAATGTACTTTAGTACTGTCAAATGGTTCACATATTCATCGCCAGAGGGCGACACAAATAGAACCTCCCATACACAAAAGATTATCATAGTCGATCGACTCAAACTCAAAACCAAAAGGGTTTGGTAGGATCTCTAATTTGAAAATGGCAATACAGATTGTAAAATGTCAAAATAGGCCTGTTTTCCTCGTCTATGGTCAGTGGTGCCAAGTGCGGCGACTTATCGCCATTTAGGCTATCTTGAAAGGTGCCGCGGCGACCAAAAATTGGGAATGGCGACTGGTCGCCATTTAGGCTATCTCGAAAAAATATTAGGCGACACTAGGATATTTCAAGATTTAAAGAACTTATGACAGAAAAGTTGGAAATTTTCTTAGTGAAACGAAACGCACAACTACGAGTATACCACAGATTAGATAGAGCATCAGTGCCGCTTTTTTGTTCTGAATTTAGATCATTTCTATATGACACAAAGATGACAGAGACATACATATTTCGTATAACACATATTTCTTTCATTGATTGTTTAAGTCGCACGAAAACTTAAGCATTTTTATTTTGTCCGAAAGTTTTGTCATAAGTGTCCTTAAAAAGTATATGTACTTATAAAAACAAGCATTTATTTAAGCCATCCTGTCCTTTTCGGTTTCATGAGGCAAAAAAGTAGCCATTTAGGCTATTTTTCTAATTTTTTGGGCGATTTTAGGCTACTTCACCTTTAAAAAAAATTGGGCGATTTTAGGCTACCTAGAATTCATTTTTCTGCGACTTTACGTCGAAAAGACTTGGCAACACTGTCTATGGTCTATGGTTCAACGACCAGTGGTGCCAAGTGCGGCGACTTGTCGCCATTTAGGCTATCTTGAAAGGTGCCGCGGCGACCAAAAATTGGGAATGGCGACTGGTCGCCATTTAGGCTATCTCGAAAAAATATTAGGCGACACTAATAATTTTAGTTTTACTTAAGACTGATTATCATTATAACCTTTCTCACATAGCATGAGCATCCTGACATGTCAAACTCATACATATTTTGACAGTTATAAAGTAATCTCTTTCGCACCACTGTGATCTATTATATTTCCTTCCTGCTGTCAGAGGACTCATGCTATATGAAAAATACTAAACACTCAAATCTTACCATAATGTTAAAAACTTAAGCATTTTTATTTTGTCCGAAAGTTTAGTCATAAGTGTCCTTAAAAAGTATATGTACTTATAAAAACAAGCATTTATTTAAGCCATCCTGTCCTTTTCGGTTTCATGAGGCAAAACAGTAGCCATTTAGGCTATTTTTTTAATTTTTTGGGCGATTTTAGGCTACTTCACCTTTAAAAAAAATTGGGCGATTTTAGGCTACCTAGAATTCATTTTTCTGCGACTTTACGTCGAAAAGACTTGGCAACACTGTCAACGACTTGTCCAAAATGGCTGAGACAGAAACGGATACTATCAGTATTATTCGGCCCGAAAGAAACAACAAAAACCAAATGCCCGCCAATGGGCCCCGTCGCGTTACCATCTACAAAACCGAGACCGGTTTCGGTTTCAACGTGCGCGGTCAAGTGTCCGAGGGTGGTCAGTTGAGATCGATCAACGGCGAGCTTTATGCTCCTCTGCAGCACGTCAGCGCCGTCTTGGAGCAGGGGGCGGCTGAGCAGGCCGGCATCAGGAAGGGCGACAGGATCCTCGAAGTGTAAGTACCCTTCACAGTGCATATACCCACCGACGCTACCTCCTTACACCCACGGAATTATCCCAACAATGTTTGAGGCATTTCTCGTCCTAGCAACGAGTCTGAACCTAGTGTATCTAATTTAAGACATCAATAGCCCATTCTTCAGCTTCCAGACGCGTCTAAACGTTCTCTAGAGTTAATTTACATAAGCTTTATGTATGACTCATAAACTTGTTTTTTGAATGAAAGTGTGTGAAGTTTTGCACTGTCAAGTGTTTGTATGTTGCATTAATTATATTTAGTCTAATCTTTATGTCAGGGGCTGTCCTAGGTAGACATAAACCTATTAGTAAAGTTGACGAACTGTTGGAACTTGTAAGAATCCATTAAGAAATGTTTTGTATGGTTTCTTATCTTATTTACTATCTTATTGATGCTTATTTATATGTGTCTTAAACATTGCATTGGATTCTGGCATTATAAATTTTCCCACGGAAGAGATTTTATGGTTCACTAGTTAGTTTGGTTCCCGTTTACTTAAAAAAAAAAAAAGGTTTAGATACTCGTTTCAGGTTTTACAATTACAAACAAATCCTTCCACATATTCTATCTGATAGGCAAATTCTTATATATAGTTATAATATTTTATAGGTAAATATCAGGTATAAAAAGATTATCCTTATATTTTTTTCTAGGCTAATTATTAATTTCTCATTGTAGTACGGCTCCATGTCCGAACAAAAGTCAGTTTTATGGTCCCATCGTGAAGAAAGCATGAAACTTGGCATGAATGTAGCTGTCATGTATGTGCTTCAATGCAGATATGGAAGCATGTTGAGAAATTAGTTTTTCCCCCCCTTCCCCCCCTTTTTATGTGCCAAATCGTGGTTTTTTTTATTTTTTATGAAAACGGGTACAGCTATCAGAAAACTGTCAAAGATCAATATGTTCCCTATGAAATTCTCTACAATATTGTCATTGGACGTATGTTGATAGAATTTATAGTTTACAAAATATGTACAAATTCTATGAAAAGACATGCCCTTCTGTGACGGGTTTCAACTCACCCACTTTTTTGAAATGCGTATATTTCAAAAACTACTTGACGGATTCTGAAGTTTTTTATTTTATTTTGTTGGGTATATTATAAAGATTATTATAAACAGAAAAAAACACTACCCTATCCTATATAATTTAGCTGTTATTTACATTTGAAAGAAAAAAAAAAAGTATGATTTTATTTTACTTTCTTAATATTTGGCCGCCATCTTTATTTTCTTAAACTTTAATTTATTTATGTTATTCTAGAGGTCAACACCAATCAAATGACACCTCGATCATTAAAATCGGTGCAGCCGTTTTGAGCCAATTTATTTCTTTTGATTATATAGCCGCCATTTTGGAAACGGTCCGCCATCTTGAATTCCAGTGGGTAACTCGTCGGGTGTCTCGGACAAAATCATTCATATTGGTCCCTACTATCACTATGCAAAGTGGCTTGCTTTCTGCACAAACTGAAGTTTCCATCTTAAAAATGGCTCTAAGACCTATGACTAACGGATATTCGCTCAGCGCTTTTTCAACATCGCTATAAAATTCTTCCAGGACGTCATCGCTGCTTTTGCTTGTGGGTGCGTATACCTGAACTACTTTCATTTTGTATCTATCGCTGATGTTAAATATACCGTAGATAACTCTAGTTGATATTGCGGTTATGCTCTCTTGTGCACGAGAAGGCCCACTCCACCTTGTGAACTATTATCTCCTTTGTAGTACAGCAGGTGTCCCGATCGTAGCTTTGTAAGTTCTTCCCCGTGTCTTCGGGTCTCGCTCAGTCCCATGATGGTCCAGTTTATTTTATCCAGTACACTTGTTTCCAAATCGCAAAGTTTGTCGTCATGCAAAAGGGTTGTGACATTAAACGTAGCCAGGTTAATCGTTGTTGAGCAGCCGTGCGTCTTACAGAGATCCTAGCACCCTCTGTCCTGCCGGTTTCCCGACCGCTGCCGTAGCCGGCCCAAGCAGGACCGCTGGGGACTGAGGGCCGATTTGATTTTTTGTCTTTCATGAAGGTCTAATAGTGGCCTTAAAACGCTGCGCTGGCCATTGCGTGTTGGCGAGTTGGGCCTTTCTAGGGGGATTTAGCCCCTAAGGCCTCCGTAGCCTCTTCCAGCCGGTTACCCGGCTAGGAGTATGGTTATACTGCCAATGCTCGGTCGCCAGAGCCTCGTCCGTTATCTAGCAGGGAGCACCGCGGTGCGGTGTAAACCACGCCGCCGCCATCCGGCGCGTGCAGGTGTGAGGTTGACAGTAGGGCCGGATAAGATGTTAGTTTCGTTCTCCCCTTACTCCCCGATATAAATATATATATGATTAAAACTGTAATTAACTGTAATTAGATTTTTGTTATGAACGGGATTATTACCACGATTATGTTTATTGTTACCTCGATATTTCGGAGTTGTTTCAAACTCCATGGTCAGACCAAGCGAACCATTGTCGACCGCATGAAGGAACACATTCGAGCTGTGAAAAACAATGATACCCGGACGTCGGCCATTGCTGAACACCTTAATCAAACCGAAACGAACCACTGGATTGAATTACATAACCCCCAAGTACTGTCGACGGAACGCCACTATATACCGCGTTTAGTGCGAGAAGCAATCGAGATCACGAAATACAATAACTTTAATCGTGAAGATGGTTTTAAACTGTCCGGTGCGTGGAATCCAGTGTTAAACGTTTACAACCGCAAAAATGATTCGAGGTCGAAATCGCGAGTAGATACCGTGAGTGTAGTGTGTCGTGAGAAACTAGTGAGTGACAATGGTAGAAGTCAAAGTGAACGCAGTCGTCGCGTCCGAAAGAGGGTAGACCGATATGGTTTCCCTTAGAAGACGTCAACATTCGCATCGCCAGTCTACTCGTGACCATGGAGTTTGAAACAACTCCGAAATATCCAGGTAACAATAAACATAATCGTGGTAATAATCCCGTTCATAACAAAAATCTAATTGCAGTGAACAACCGCGAAAGTCTCAAAACTTATATTGTAATTAACTGTGTTTTTAATAAATTGCTTGAAACCCTAGACCCTAGCTTTAAATCTGGAAAGATAGTATTGTAATTCTAGTATTAGTAGTAATTATAGTATTATAAAGGTAGTATTGTGCTTCCATGCTGGACTGGGAGCGATGGAAAAACATAGAATGTGCCAGCTGCATCTCCTCCCGGGCATGCTGTAAAAACCAGCTAAGGGATACGAGGGTTTCAATTATTGCAATTTAGGCGATGGGCTGACAACCCGTCACTAAAGCAATACACTACCTACATAATCATCTTTAATTAATAGCCCTCAAAACTTGTCAGACGTGGCGGGACGACCTTATTTAGGTCGTTTTCGCTCTGCCTACCCCATTTGGGATAAAGGCGTGATTTTATGTATGTATGGTATGTATGTAGTATTGTAAAAAGGAAAAAAAAGAGTACTTGAGTCAGACGCGGTAAGCTGTAACTCTGGAAATAATGCCTCTACGACTATGAAATAAGTGTCATTTTGTAGCTTAATGTATAAGGTATATAACTTCTTTAGACTATTTTATCACCACTCTTGTCGTTTTCCTATAAATGGAGCAAGAAAGAAAAAAGTGTGCCTGTTTTTACAATTTCATAATACGTTGGTGGCTGTATACAGAAATATATTAATCTTACCACTATAAAATGTAGTATCGTTTTGTAGGTAATTTATCGACGATGATTTGGTCTCTGAAGAGTAAACTCCTCAGTCTTATGGTTTTTGTAGAAAATTCGAAAAACCAGAATGAGGGAGATAAAAAGGGGGGGAAGTGGGGGGAAAAATAATTTCTTGAAGTGCTTCCATATCTACATTGAAGCACATATATGACAGCTACATTCATGCCAAGTTTCATGCTTTCTTCACGATGGGACCGTATTTCAAGTTAAGGACTCGTACTATTGTGTATTTCTACTTTAAAAATCTTAAAAGATAATTTGGTTCAAGTTGTTATTGATTTTTTTCAATTTCATAACAACGGACTCACGATTGCGAGCAATATGCCAACGCCATCTAGGTTTTGCTCGTATTTTGACCTTTTTAATGAATATCGAGGTATGCTCTCTAGTATGGCGGTTAGCAGTCCTCTAGAGTAGTTAGTCCATGTTTTTATTGTTACCTCAATATTTCAAATTAAAAATAATGATCTAAATTATAGTGAACAACCGCAAAAGTTGCAAAACTTTTACTAAATATAGTTAGCTTTACAATTCACATTACATTTCGCAAGCAATTTTATTGTTTGTCTCATTGCAAAACCAATAGCTATGAAGGAATTGATTGCACAACGATCTAGTTGTAATTGGTTAGAGTTCATGATAGTAGGAGGTTGACTTTATTTTTATTTTGTATACTATGATAAACAAACAAAACACTACGATAACACAAAATACTATGATAATGTTCCTAAGAAAGTAAGTTGGGATGAGAATAGCTGAAGTCCTATGACCAGCAGTGTAGTGTAGTGATGCAGGAGGATGATGATGATGATGTATACCATCTCTTACAGGATGTCTGTTTAAATTTTTGAAATCCTCATAATTTTTAGGAATAATTGTGTTTTAATATATTAGAACAAATATTTTGTATATGTGTATTGTAATTTTAAAATTATCTCTTTCTTCACTTTTATAACATATACCACATATGGATAATTATTTTATCATTTTCTAAGAATTAGATCATTTCCTTATTTAATATAATTACAAAAACACCTGATATAATACATTCCTACTTGTTTACTAGACATAAACAATACTATAAATCAGAATTATATTTTTACTGTGATTATTAATAAATAACTGTCGAGTATGTTTATTGCTTACTGTCTGCTGGCCTTTCTTTTGTTGAAATATTTTTATTGACAATATTTGGTTAACTTTACAATTTCTGGTTAACTTCAACAAGAAGGGTTGCGGAGGTCAGGTGGCAGTATCTCTGTGTAAAAACCAGTATCCTCGTTCAATACCCTAGATTAGGTAGCCGACCCCGTGAGATACGGGATAAGGCTAGGGAGATGATGATGATGATGGCTAACTTCAACAAGAACAACTTTTACATAATTTTATCTTGACAAATCCCATTCAGACAACTTTTCTACAGCTTTAATTCTCCATTTAAGGAAAATATACATTATTGATACTACATATTTTTTTATATACTAACATACAAACAAACGTAAAGTATAAAATAAAACTATAAAAATAGTATAGTATAAATAAAGATATACTTATCAAGCAAATGTAAAAATATGCATTTAATGCATTCCAGTCTTGTTTTTACTCCAAACAACTATTACTTTGGACCCCGTTTACATTTTTTTTTAAATAATTAACTGTGTTGATTTACATCGAAGTTGTTGTGTTTATCTGGTCTTAAAATATCTTTAGTGTTTACTTAATTCTTCAAAGTGTAATGTACTTTGACAATACTCGATATTTGTTCTATTTCTTAATCTTATATTTCCTCACACTACTGTTAACTGATAATCAGGACTCGGATAATCGGGTGAAAAAATAAATAAAAAGTGTTGGAGCTAATGAGAGTTGCTACAACCACCTTTTTCAAAATTTTCAGGGCCCCAGTTTATTTTTCTTTATAAAATTGTTTTAGTAATGCCAATGTGTTCTTCGCATCAATATAAGTCGAAACTGTTTGCATATTTTATTTAGTAGAAATGTGTTTTTAGTGTAGGTACTGGAACATATTAAAATTTTGATTCTTAGATATTTTTATTGAATACCATTTAGATTTTATAAAGAAATATAAGCTGGGGCCCTTACAATTTTGAAAAAGATGGTTGTAACTAATAAAAGGTGGTTGTAGCAACTCTCATTAGCTCCCACTCCCACAGCGACTTTTTATTTTTTCGCACCTGATTTATCAGAGCCCTGCTAATAATAGACGACCACACTCATAGACCCCACTACGATTACCTGTGATTCCCTGTGATAGATAATGATAGTTCATTAGCTAATATCACAAAGTAAATACTTGGTTTAAATCCAAGCTTGCAATCAATGCGATTTGAAACGCCTAACATAGTAGACTGCTGTATATCCAAAATGTTTAATAATATGTATTCTTTGTATGAACCTATTGTTAATCAATACTGTGCATCTGGAAGTGTTAATGAGAGATTAATTTTGGACTCTAGGTAATGTATATTTCTTTATTATCTTTTTATGCTACAAGTAATTTTTTAGGTAGTGTTGGTTTAGATGTCGACGACCTTAATGAACTTGAATTCGGAACCGAAAACATACAACCTTTTTATCCTTACTTTTAGACTTCGTACGAGCGATAGAAAAACGTAGAACGTACCAGCTGCTTTTCTTCCCGAGGATACAGATGACGACGACGGTTTTTTTGCATTTACTAAGCCGTTGAAATATCCGTGTCCCATAAGGAATAAAGGCGTTGTTACGCTCTTCCCACGATCCGCCTAAAACTGCTTACGAAATCTGACCCTTGCCCTTCTGCCCCTTTAGTCACATGTCCGAATGTTAATAGACCAGGGACAAACAGAGTCTCGGCTCGTAAGGACATTGTATAACCTACATTACTCGTTTATCAGGTGCTAGGCACTCGTGTTTAGGATTGTAGTTTAGATATCCGATGATAAGTTGGAGAAAAACGGTTTAGTCGAACAATAAATGGAAAACGCTCATGATCTTTTAAATTATGAATTTTGAGATCAAGGAAAGAGTTTTTGTTGGATGGAAGGACTGTGATAACTAAACTTACTCGAGGACGCAATCGAGAGTAGGTAGTATTGAATTAGAACTTTATGCTTGATCAAATAAAACATTTGGTAACTCTGATTTGCTTATTATTATTATTATGAGCCTGTGGTGTCCCACTGCAGGGCAAAGGCCTCTCTCCCTCCCTTCCATTGATCACGGTTTGGCGCCAGTTCTCGCCATTCCTTTAAATGTGCGTCTTACTAATCTTTGCTTATTATTATTATTATTAGCCTATACTGTCCCACTGCTGGGCAATGGCCAACCCCTCACGATCCTGGGCAATCTCCCACCAATCCTTGCAATAGGCATCCAGATCGTCCCGCCATCTTTGCTTATAGAAAAGGCCTTTCGCAAAATATGACACGTGCAAAAATATGTTTCAACTACATAAATCTATATTTATCGTATTTTACGGATGCGTGATAGATAGATATTTACGTTTCTGACGTCATTTAACACCAGACGCCTATAGGAATTTCACTGTTATTGTTTTGAATCAGTTTGATGATGTAGTGCAGTTAATCTCTAGCCTTTTAGCCAGCTCATTCCTTTGAAAAAAAAAAAAACAGAAATAAACATACGGACCGCCTGATTGTAGTATCTCTTCCCAACAACAGCGCTATTCTTAATTCAAGTCTAATCTTTTTAAAAAGAGGAGGAACAAGGTTCTTCTGGGTGAACTCGTCGCATTTTGTCATCTCTGTCCTAGACTATAAGAGTCAAGTGCAAAATCATTTATTAAAAAATCAGTCAAACTGTTGGTTGATAAATAAATGTAATTGTATGGAAAACCGCCATATTAATCTCTGTCCGGAAACGCTATCAAAATTCCTGAAATTCGTATCGAATCTGCTATCATTATTGGGAATACACAAACGCCTAACGTCGCAGTTACGAGAGTAATTATGCATAATTTATTGTTTATAAATATACTGACTTTATCTCAGTATCCAATTATTGTTGAAGATTTATCGAGTGCAGTTCATTGTAGTAGCACGCGTCTTGGGTTTCGAGTGTAAATAGGATAGTTTATTGTACATTTACGATTAAATATTTGGAGCTCATAGTGATACCCGTGTATTGCAGAGAAGTTACTCTTATCAAAAAACTTAATTGTTGATTACGAGTTTATATATCTAGATCAAAATTCGTAGTAAAATTTCGCGTGTTTCGTGCTTAGTCTATTTGAAAACTCTCAAATATTATGTGAAGTGATAAAATCGCATATAGCTTGTATGTAAAATTACAATTCCAACTTGTACTTCCACCGAGATCGAATTAGTGACTTGAAAATCGTTTTGTGTCAATGCTTACATCAAAGAACCCGAAAACAGTTCAAAATATTCACGTCCCTAATCAAAAACCAGACGCAACTCCATTCAATCTGGTATACATCAATAAAGCTGAGGATTTGTATGAAACATCAGTTTTATCAGCAAAGCATCGCCGCAAGAACAAATAGAAGATAATGTTTTTCATAGATATTGGCATTCCACGTTGAGCTAGCAAGCTCTATAAAATCTTATTTGAGTTCTTATAGCCTAATTCAAAATTTAGGCTATAAGATTTTGTTCTTGAACAACGGCGAACAGGTGAGAAGGATTACTTACTGAAGTCGTAAGAAGAATCAAGATTTGTGCGAATTTTATAAGGTCTTATGGTGAAGTGCTGCCCTGACTTTCACAGCAATCGATTGCATTGATAAATGCAGAAGAACAGGTTATAATACCTACCACTAGTCAGAGCTCAAAACTATATGACTGGCGACTTTTAGTCTTTCCATGGTCAAAGGCCTCCAAAAATTTCTGCTCCAACAACACCTTAAGTTCTTCGTGCGTGCGATTCCCTGCCCATGGCCACTTGAATTTACTACTCATCAAGTTCAGAAAGTATCTGATCGGAAGCCGACATGGAAGTCCAAAGAGGCGGGCGCGGTAGTTTCCGCTACTGTTACTACTACTGTGCTGCCACAGGCTTCGAAATATACGACTTGGAACCTCAGGACAAAGGCTTCTCTGTTGGGTAATGATAATATTCATTCTATTAGTGCTTACGTATCTTAAAAAAAATGTCAAAATGGTTAATTTACGTTCCCACGATATATACTTTTAAAATGAGAGTTTTGGCAAAATCCCATTGATAGTCAATCTGCAACTTATTAAAAACCTTGACGCCGTAAGCGTTTAGCGAATCTCAATTTACCAGCGGTCAATGAATATTTATTTATTTTTCTAGACAGATTCTTGAAGCCGACCCCCGTAAAATACGGAAAAATATTGATGATTCTAAAAGTCTGAAATCAATTCTCAATTCTTTACCAAAAAAATTTTTGTGAACAAAATAGTAGCTAAGTAATTTACCTTTTGCCTGATGTAGTAAGGTTTTCTTTCCACTTATAATCTCACCTTAATTTCGCTGGCTCCCACGACCTGATGGCAGAAATAAGTGCGAAGGTGTAACTTCCGCAGGCAGACTTTGCACAAAATTACTATCTATACCTACAAGGCGGATTGATATACAGGTAAACATTCAATTCCCTGAAACCTTTCAGCTAATCCCTGAAACGACATGGCATTGATCGCAAACCTTCCAAATTACTCTCATCTGCATGGCATTTAATACCTATTCCTTATCGGTCATCACGTGTGACCGCTACATACAACCTCGAAATATGCACTGCGCAGTTCCTATAATTAGCCATTACAGTGCTAATTGCTATCGGAACCTTTGATACCGTTTGCAATATCGTGCAAAGATTGCCTCATAGGCATATAGGTCAGTGCTTTCCGCCCCCGTGTCAATGGCAATTTAATGAGATATATTCACGTGATAAAAAGACATGTGACTTTCCATCCCTTCCAAGTCCGCTTATAAAGCAGGATTTAAAACGTGATGCGTTTTCTTCCCTTGCCGAAAAGTTAGTTATGTTTGCAGCCAGCATGCAAGCAATCCTGCAAAATTTCGGCAAAATCGTTTTAGCGACGAATCCGTGAAGAGGTTACATTTCGCATTCGTTTATGAAATCACTTACGGGGTAAGCAGATATTTTCGTCACGTCATTTCGTTGTTATTGACAGTGATATCAGATTACAATGTCTTTGCTGTTCGCTGTTATAGCTGCAGGTTGCCAGGTCGTTCCGCCACGTCTGACAAGTTTTGAGGGTTAATTCAGATGATGATTATGTAGATAGATTATGCCTCGGTTCCCTTAGCTGATTTTTACAGCATGCCCGGGAGGAGATGCAGCTCGCACATTCTATGTTTTTCTATCATTCCCAGTCCAGCATGGAAGTAAAATATACCTTAAGTTCTTATTTTACTCGGCTCTAATACCGTCCATGCTAAAACTCAATATTTTGAGCTCGGCTCCCTAATACCCAGCAAGTTCGATAGCCAGTTTACCCGGAAAGTGAAGCACCTGTAAACCCTAGTTTTATCAGTCCTATCATGGATGCAACATTAATGAAGCATGTTTGTTTATTAGTATTGTATAGAAGTGTGTATCATTATCGGCAAGTGCTAGGATTTGACCCAAGGGATTTCTCTATCGATTCATTTGTCTTAGCGCAGCAGAAAAGTAATGGTTTCCACGTGTATGAGAAAACTTGGCTGATGTAAATATACTCCGTCGTTTCCACCGACGAGTTCGGCGGCTTCGGAGATCTGCCTTCGTGGTCTAGTGATCTGAACCATTGGCTCCTGATCTGGAGGTCGTAGGTTCGATACCCACGGGGGAACACAAATTTGATATTTGTCAATTTATGTGAGATTTCCCCAGTTTGGTTAGGACAATGCAGGCTGAATCACGTAATTTTATGCAAGAAAAATAGAATGCCGTGCTTAGGTGGGCAGGTTAAGCCGTCGGTTCCAATCGCTGTATGTAGTCGTTACACAAACAAACCATGTCAGAGGCCTATTAGCTGTTATAGGCGGTTTAAAAACTTTGACACCAGGGTTTGTCGAGTCGTTCGACTCACACTCGACATCGACTCCTAAACCCACTCGATACGCAGACAAATTTCTGACTACTAATTACTAACCTTTCTCTTTGATCTAACCGCCACACCAAAGGCCTTAGGTTAATGTTATCAAAACCTTTGTTTTAGCTGTATTTTGATAAGCAAGCTAGCTGAGTCAGATGCACTGTACTTACTACATAGTAACACGTTTGTATTTTTCTTTTTGTTCAAGACAGAACGCCAATAGCAAATAACAGTCTATTGAAAACTGGTTCTTTTAATTTTACCCTGTCTAGGCTAGAAATGATCAAGATAAAAAAATGGTTTTAACATTTTTACGGGTTTTTATTTTATTTTATTTTTGACTCGTCTAGGCCAGAAATAATCAAGATAGAGTCGAAAATGGATCTAGTGGAATGAGTCTAATCTAATGGAATGATAGAAAAACATAGAATGTGCTAGCTGCATCTCCTCCCGGGCATGCTGTAAAAACCAGCTAAGGGATTCGAGGGTTTTAGTCTTTTAGTGTTTTGCAATTTAGGCGATGGGCTGACAACCCGTCATTATAGCAATATACATACTCATCTGTAATAAAATAACCCTCAAAATTTGTCAGACGTGGCGGAACGACCTTTGTTTAGGTCGTTTACGCTCTGCCTACCCCATTAGGGATAAAGGCGTGATTTTATGTATGTATGTAATGTATATTTTGTCAGTAGTCAAACCGCGTTTTACCAGGCCGTAGATGTAAGCATCATTATCTGTATTTACGCTATGAACAAAATTTATAATTATTGCATTAAAATTATTTTGTAACAGCCAGCATTAGTGTTGATAAGCGACCTAGTTGAATCAGATCCACTGAAGTAATCTTGACACAGATGCGTATTTAGGGTATCGCTTTGTAATATGGCACCTGCTTTATCTATTTGATTGCTTTGGTCAAAATAATGCGCCGGGCGTTCAGAATAGCATGACCCCTGATAGTTTCTGAATCATCTCAAATTATTGAACAATGCCTTGAAGTATGAATCAATAATGGCTCAAATGACTCCAAATGAAGGTATTCATTGAAGCCTTTTAAAAATATTTCACATTCTGGTTTCGATAAAAAAATGCTCGAAATATATTCTCAAGCAAAAGCTCTGTATTTTTTGGCGCAAAGAGCAGAGTTCATTATTCAAATGAGTATTATTCTGCTCTAAAAATAGTCAAAGATAAAAACAAGCACATGTATGAATCTAAATATGAGATAACTTTATCTACTTACATTAACATACATAAATAAATAAATCTGGCCTGTACCAAGTCTGTGTCCCTTACGGGATTGGTAGAGCGTCAACGATTTAATAGAAGCCGTTTTCGTTTTTGCTTCCATTTATGTCTGAGACGAAAAACAACAAAAATCTTTTCAAGAAATCAAAGTTTTGTTCTGCGGAAGTATGGCCCAGATGTATTAAGATTTTGAAGTGATCCTTATTTTCATAGAGCTAAAGTTTAAATTGTATTGTTACAGAAATGGCGTGAACGTAGAAGGATCTACTCACAAACAAGTCGTGGACCTCATCAAGTCAGGCGGTGATTGTCTCACTCTAACAGTCATCTCTGTCACTCCTAAAGTAAGTAACAAGTTCGAATCTAGACAAAGAATATTTTAGTAAGGTAAGGATATAGATCATCTGAAATATAAACATAATTATCATAGATATGTAATCTGTGTAATGCATGCGGTAAGAGATATTTTGTGGTTGCAATGGCCTATAATGTAAACATGGGATACTTCCAATATACATAGTTCTTTATTCACTATCTACTCTACAACTCTTCCTACCTGCCATGGCAGGAAGACGCACAGGAAAGGGAGTTAAGGGGGGGACCAAAGAGAGGCCTTTGCCCAGCAGTGGGACACATAACGGCTATATAAAATAAGACTAAGTATAACAACTTCTTCCACAGGAGGCAGAACGTCTAGAACCATGCGACGACGGTTCAGCCCCAGTGGGCGTCATCGGCGGCGCGGCCAACTCTCGGGCCACCGTCTACCAACGCTACGACTACACAGACAAGCGATCTCTTCCAGTCTCCATACCAGACTACCGCGTCGTCATGGAGAGAAACACTGGCCGCTCATACGTAGCCTTCAATGTACACATGGCTGGCAGACATCTTTGCAGTCGGCGGTACAGAGAGTTCTCGCAGCTGCACCAGATTTTGAGAAAAGAATTTGTTGGTAAGTTCGTGAAGTACAGGCGTCATCGCGCTCGTACATTTAGCACTAGAACGCTGCGTTTTTACTGCGGATTACACTCGCGCGAAAAAAATAAATAAATATAATAAATCTAATTTTTAATAAACTTATTTCAGGTTTCAACTTTCCAAAACTGCCAGGAAAATGGCCGTTCACATTGAGCGAACAACAGTTAGACGCGCGAAGAAGGGGGCTTGAACAATACTTAGAAAAGGTATGTATAGTTTTATCTTTGACCTTATAAATGATGGTTTCCTCTATTGGAGTTAAAGAAGCCACTAGCCGCAAACATAGAATTTTCCATCTGCTTCCCTTCGCGCATAATAGTTGAGGGATCTGAGGATGTCTGTGTTCTACAATCCAAGCTATGTAAGCCTGACCTATCAGTAGTAGATCTATTAGTGGCCAAAGCCTTTTTAAAAAACTGTTGAAGTTCTACTCCGCAAGGGACAAAGGCGTGATTTTATGAACTTATTTATCCCAGGTATGCGCAGTCAGAGTGATAGCCGAATCAGACGCAGTCCAAGAGTTCCTAACCGACTCGGACGACTCTTCTAACCCGACCCCAGTGGACCTGAAAGTCCTTCTACCGGACAAGGAAGTGGTCACAGTATCTGTGCTAAAGTCGACCAATGCTGATGATGTGTACCGAGCTGTTTGCGAGAAGATTGGCCTGTCTAAGTCGGTTCAGAAGTACTTCTATCTGTTTGAGATTGTGGAGTATAACTTCGGTGAGTTAATTCAAATAATTTTAGATTTTAGACTTATAGCTCTTGTCTAGGCTAATGGTGATAAAGCGAGCTCACCCAGAAGCATGGACTAACTACTCTAGAGGACTGCTAACCGCCATACTAGAGAGCGTACCTCGATACTCGATAAAAAGGTGAAAATGCGAGCAAAACCTAGATGGAGCTGGCATATTGCTCGAAGAGTCCTTTGTATAGGTCATAAAATTGAAAAAAATCAATAACATCTTGAACCAAATTATCTTTTAAGATTTTTAAAGTAGAAATACACACTGAGAAATGCTGTTTAAAACATCTGAATAAAAATACATATTCAGTGTACACAATATTTCGCTAATGTCAATAGATGGCACTGCTAAGTAGCGGTGTACGCAGTTTATAAGGGAGGTTATCAGTCCTCTTTGTTTTATTCGTCCATGCCCAGAAGCAATAAAACCACTTGTCAGCTCATCTGGGCGTCTCCATGTTGATCCTACCACCACCAATGTTTCTAAAGATTGTTTCTCAAGGTGGACCACGGAGAGATAGTCTACTTGCTATTGAACCGTGATATAAGAAAAGTGTATTATTTGCCAAATGTGATAGGGGTATAGGTAATAGACTACCGGAAGAACTTCCATGACGGAAGTTTCCGTAACTTATAAACATAATTTTCTCTGTTGGGAATCTTACTTATCTTATCAGCTTGTGTATCAAATTCAAATACATTTTCTTTCATTTTTTCAGAACGCAAACTTCAGCCAAACGAATGCCCGCACTCCCTATACATACAGAACTACAGCACAGCTTCGAGCAGTTGTTTATCCATTCGCAAATGGTTGTTCAGTCCGGAACGGGAGATACAAGTCGTCAAGGAAGATAGCAAGGCAGCTGCGTTTATATTCTGGCAGGTAAGTTTCATCCTCCTAATCAGCTCATAGAGTCTGGCCAGTGAAAGCTGATCACGAAAAACAGCGGCAATTTCAAAAAATCAGCAGCTGACAACATTGACTATACACTTATTAAACCAAGTTGATACTTAGAATATTTTGTAAAATATTTTGTTTTATGTTGACTATACCTATGTATGGTTATATGTATTGATATACTGTGTTACCGGCAATGTGTATAATAAAGACACAGGCATTATA
>JARACY010002968.1:0-37282 GCA_029255725.1 Scrobipalpa atriplicella | reverse complement strand
CACAAACAAGAGATGATCAGGAAGAAGCGAAGACAGCGCCTGTGTTACAAACCGCTACAGCATCTGAGGTCTCTTCAAAGGACAGCAAGTCGGAGGCCACAAGAACAAGAAGTAGTAGGTGATGATACAGTAGCTGTACAGAGTATGTTACAAAGTGACACTGTAAAAAGAAAATCTACTGAAATTAGAGAGAGCAAAAGCGAAACTGCTACAGAAACAGAAACAGGCAAAGACAATACAGCTGTCTGTACCGATGTCACAGACCGCTACGGCGTCTCAGATCACATCTAAGACGGATAGCTTCTCTTCTAGCTCGGAGGCTAAAGAACAAGAGGTAGTTGGCTGTGATACGGTGGCGAGACAGAATGTATTAGAAAGCGTTACTGTAAAGGAAAACCTGCTGCAAAAAGAAAAAGTGATAACAGCATCTACTAATAGTGGACCAAAAGATCCAAATCTAAGAGCCGAGTTGATTGAAATATACGCACAACTGGAGAATGATAAGGCGCCAGCTCGGGCTTTAATAATCCTCAGCCATCCTGGATTTACTTCGAAAACGCAAGCTTGGGATACCAAGACTTTTTCTGGTGGTTGGAGGGCGAGATTGGCCCTGGCTATGTTACAAAAGACCTCTTTCTTCTCGGCGAGCCTACCAACATGTTGGTCGTAAACCTCATCTTATGGTTACAGGAGTGCCTTAAAAACCGACCCGGTGGCGGAATTACCTAGGCGCATTTACAACATTAACCGTAAACTTATAAGTATATATTTTAGATATTTAATTAATTGTTGTGTTAAATTTAATGTACTTATATTATAATATTTTGGTTTTTTTTGTTTCGCGTGGAGTGTCGCGCATGCGTATAAAACTATGATACGTTGCTTAGTTTCAAACAAATAAAAACGTGAAGAAAGTCGAAAGAATTTTTATTATTTTCTTCATTTAAGTTTTGAGCTCAGCTGGCGGTCGCTACGGGCCCCCTAAGTGAACTAAGACACCCGTAGCGCCGTCCGCAACACTATCAATATTGAATACTGTGCTTTCGTTTGGTAAAACAGTTATGCATCATTTTCATTACCTACCACAAATCCTACTATAATACACTATACAGCTTAGCAAAAAAGAAAACAAAATAAATGGGGAGCCACCAAATTTGCCACGAGATTTTTATATGGCAGCATATTATGACATTTTCTGCGTACAAAAATTAAGTGTTACCAGTAGAAATAAAGCTTGTTTGAGTTGAGACTTTTTGCCAAGCCGTACGGCAACAAATGACTGGATTTCAATAATACCTCGCATTATAAAGTAGCCGTCCGCTGCAGGGTAATACATACAATGTTTAATTTTTCGCCTGGTTTATCCCTTGGCCGATAGCCAGTAGATTGGTAAATGAATGCTCATATGGAAATCTGGACGGAAATGGAAGAAGCAGGAATTTTGACTTCGGAACCTTGTTTGGACTAGTTAGGAGGTATACACACTAAAAGTCCCTACCCCTCCGAGGTCCGAGCGAGGGGGGGGGGGGGGGGCAAAGAAGGTCCCGTTTTTTGGTTATTTGCCTATATCTCGAAAACGGTGCGTCGTATGAACTTTTGTTGTACTACAGATTGAAGCCTGATAAAATTATCTACAACTTTGCCTTTACACTTTTAGTCTATCTCGAATCGTTGTCTAGATATGAGCTAAAAAAAAGGTGGATTTCGAAAAATGTGTTAAATTCTGTGTAGCACATTATAACAATATGAAATTGCCAAAAATCATTTTATATTGCTCACCCACACTATTGAAATACCCACACGCAATTAAAAATAACATAAGCTGGGAGAGTAACAGTTAAATTACTGGCTAAAACTCCCATTATATTGTGTTGTAACGATGCCTTCGGGCTTATGTTATTGTAGTAGTATATTTTGTCATTGTGTGGTTGTGCAGACGGTAACGCAGAGGAGCAACCACAGGAAGAACGTTTTTTTAATAATAATAAGATATGAGGTAAACTGAAATCAACGAACGCAGCTGAAAAAAGAAACAATGTATACGTATGATGGAAGACGTAAGGGTGTAGATTTCGAAGCTCATAGCTAGGCAAATATTAGAGATAGATAAAAAGTGTGAAAGACAAAGTTGTAGGTAATTTTATCAGGTTTCATTATGTAGTACAACAAAACTTCGCACGGCGCACTGTTTTCGAGATGTAAGCAAATAACCAAAAAACGGGACCTTCTTTGCCCCCCCCTCCCTCGCTCGGACCTCGGAGGGGTAGGGACTTTTAGTGTGTATACCTCCTAACTAGTCCAAACAAGGTTCCGAAGTCAAAATTCCTGCTTCTTCCATTTCCGTCCAGAATTAATCGTTTCCCAATCTACAGGGAGCTGAAACAATAATTTATCTGAACTAATGTCTCGTTCCCGCCAATTTAATTGGCGGCAAGAAGATATTTGACAGCTATCACGTTCGGATACACAACAAATAAATACATGATACACTTGATCGCCACAGATTATATACCGTGAACACGCGTTAAACAGTGTCATAACTGGTCATTCCGAGCCATTAGTTCAGATAAATTATTGTTTCAGCTCCCTGTAGATTGGGAAACGATTAATTCTGGACGGAAATGGAAGAAGCAGGAATTTTGACTTCGGAACCTTGTTTGGACTAGTTAGGAGGTATACACACTAAAAGTCCCTACCCCTCCGAGGTCCGAGCGAGGGAGGGGGGGGCAAAGAAGGTCCCGTTTTTTGGTTATTTGCTTACATCTCGAAAACAGTGCGCCGGTGCGAAGTTTTGTTGTACTACATAATGAAACCTGATAAAATTACCTACAACTTTGTCTTTCACACTTTTTATCTATCTCTAATATTTGCCTAGCTATGAGCTTCGAAATCTACACCCTTACGTCTTCCATCATACGTATACATTGTTTCTTTTTTCAGCTGCGTTCGTTGATTTCAGTTTACCTCATATCTTATTATTATTAAAAAAACGTTCTTCCTGTGGTTGCTCCTCTGCGTTACCGTCTGCACAACCACACAATGACAAAATATACTACTACAATAACATAAGCCCGAAGGCATCGTTACAACACAATATAATGGGAGTTTTAGCCAGTAATTTAACTGTTACTCCCAGCTTATGTTATTTTTAATTGCGTGTGGGTATTTCAATAGTGTGGGTGAGCAATATAAAATGATTTTTGGCAATTTCATATTGTTATAATGTGCTACACAGAATTTAACACATTTTTTCGAAATCCACCTTTTTTTTAGCTCATATCTAGACAACGATTCGAGATAGACTAAAAGTGTAAAGGCAAAGTTGTAGATAATTTTATCAGGCTTCAATCTGTAGTACAACAAAAGTTCATACGACGCACCGTTTTCGAGATATAGGCAAATAACCAAAAAACGGGACCTTCTTTGCCCCCCCCCCCCCCCTCGCTCGGACCTCGGAGGGGTAGGGACTTTTAGTGTGTATACCTCCTAACTAGTCCAAACAAGGTTCCGAAGTCAAAATTCCTGCTTCTTCCATTTCCGTCCAGATTTCCATATGAGCATTCATTTACCAATCTACTGGCTATCGGCCAAGGGATAAACCAGGCGAAAAATTAAACATTGTATGTATTACCCTGCAGCGGACGGCTACTTTATAATGCGAGGTATTATTGAAATCCAGTCATTTGTTGCCGTACGGCTTGGCAAAAAGTCTCAACTCAAACAAGCTTTATTTCTACTGGTAACACTTAATTTTTGTACGCAGAAAATGTCATAATATGCTGCCATATAAAAATCTCGTGGCAAATTTGGTGGCTCCCCATTTATTTTGTTTTCTTTTTTGCTAAGCTGTATAGTGTATTATAGTAGGATTTGTGGTAGGTAATGAAAATGATGCATAACTGTTTTACCAAACGAAAGCACAGTATTCAATATTGATAGTGTTGCGGACGGCGCTACGGGTGTCTTAGTTCACTTAGGGGGCCCGTAGCGACCGCCAGCTGAGCTCAAAACTTAAATGAAGAAAATAATAAAATTCTTTCGACTTTCTTCACTTTTTTATTTGTTTGAAACTAAGCAACGTATCATAGTTTTATACGCATGCGCGACACTCCACGCGAAACAAAAAAACCAAAATATTATAATATAAGTACATTAAATTTAACACAACAATTAATTAAATATCTAAAATAATATACTTAAAAGTTTACGGTTAATGTTGTAAATGCGCCTAGGTAATTCCGCCAACGGGTCGGTTTTTAAGGCACTCCTGTAACCATAAGATGAGGTTTACGACCAACATGTTGGTAGGCTCGCCGAGAAGAAAGAGGTCTTTTGTAAACATAGCCAGGGCCAATCTCGCCCTCCAACCACCAGAAAAAGTCTTGGTATCCCAAGCTTGCGTTTTCGAAGTAAATCCAGGATGGCTGAGGATTATTAAAGCCCGAGCTGGCGCCTTATCATTCTCCAGTTGTGCGTATATTTCAATCAACTCGGCTCTTAGATTTGGATCTTTTGGTCCACTATTAGTAGATGCTGTTATCACTTTTTCTTTTTGCAGCAGGTTTTCCTTTACAGTAACGCTTTCTAATACATTCTGTATCGCCACCGTATCACATCCAACTACCTCTTGTTCTTTAGCCTCCGAGCTAGAAGAGAAGCTATCCGTCTTAGATGTGATCTGAGACGCCGTAGCGGTCTGTGACATCGGTACAGACAGCTGTATTGTCTTTGCCTGTTTCTGTTTCTGTAGCAGTTTCGCTTTTGCTCTCTCTAATTTCAGTAGATTTTCTTTTACAGTGTCACTTTGTAACATACTCTGTACAGCTACTGTATCATCACCTACTACTTCTTGTTCTTTGGCCTCCGACTTGCTGTCCTTTGAAGAGACCTCAGATGCTGTAGCGGTTTGTAACACAGGCGCTGTCTTCGCTTCTTCCTGATCATCTCTTGTTTGTGGCCATATTATTATGCTTTTGGGTTCCTTTTGTTCTTTTGCAGGAGTAGCCTTTGAGTCCAGCTGGATGGGAGCGTCCAGGACCTTCGTCGGCCCTTTGCTAGTGGTCTGTTCAGGCAGCTTCTCAAATATATCCCTGATATTTTCTTTAGGTTTTTCAGATATATCTTGCAGAGCTTCCTCCACTGCTTTGAACACCTCTTTCGCATCTTCGAATTTATCGGGACAGTTATCCAGGCTTTTGATCTCGCTGCTTACAATTTTAATCCCACTGTTTCCACTGATGACCTGACACCGAAACTTTGTAACCCTTGCTTGAAGATCTCCCCATCGGGTTCTGTAAGTGAGGGTCACGTCCTGGTCCTCCTGGACCTTTGCTTCGTCGAAGTTTTCTGCTTCGCACCAGGAGTCTAGAACAGCCGCTTCACATTTGAAAAGCTCGTCTGCACAGTCCGTCAGGGTATTGAAGCTCTCCACCACGGCAGAACCGTCCGACTCATTTAGAGCATTTTGCAGCCGGTCTGCGACCATGGTAAAGGCCTGACGGTACTGGATTCTTTCACTCAGAAGGGCATCCATTTTATTTTCCGAATTATCCGGTTCTTTGATTCTTACGGTCGCCACTATATTGCGGACGGCGCTACGGGTGTCTTAGTTCACTTAGGGGGCCCGTAGCGACCGCCAGCTGAGCTCAAACCCTAATTGAAGAAATAATAAAATTCTTTCGACTTTCTTCACTTTTTTATTTGTTTGAAACTAAGCAACGTATCATAGTTTTATACGCATGCGCGACAGATAGGTTAGATTGATAGATATTTTGAAACACCTAATAATAGGCCCATGAAAACACTTTTTAAATAAAAAACTTATTTAGAAAAAAATCATTATAGAGTACCTATATTGAATATTTAATTAATTTCAGTTTTTCTTTCATATTGTTTTCTAAATTCTATTATTTTATCATCTACAATAGAAGTCCAATAGTGTTTTATGCTATTGTTTGTAGACAATAAACCTAATGACTATTTTCAATATTATGCATGCACTCATTAACTACCTATGGAATAACCGTATTCATTTATTCATTAATAGTGAATAAGGGTAACCATGTATTGTGTTTTATGTCAAATAGGATTGAATTTTATTTTCTAAAAGTATTTAAATTGTTATAAAAATAAATATTGTATTTCTTTCAGATTTATATATTTTTCTTCTAGCTAAAAACATAGATCGCAAGGTGTACTTATATAAAAATATATACTCGTAAACAAATTCACATCATATTGATCAATTTGTTACGAAGTTTTCATAATAATATGATTTTCATGAGCTTTCAGCTAAGTAGTATATCATCAGCATAAAATACACATTTTCACATCGTATGGAGTCGTATGGTAACCCTATGGGACAGGCAAACCATGTCCTGGCGCCACTGCTCGCGTGACGTCCCGGTTTGGAACCCCATAGAACCCCATACACACAGCCCTAAAGCCCTGTTTACCACTCACACCATCGAAACCCCATGCATCTCTTACCTGAGTAATTTCAACCTTATTTGTATTACTCATAAGGAGTTGACCACGGAGTTGTCTATGCATTTCAGTGGTAAAGATATCTTGGCAATTTGATCATGTTGTAGTTATCAGGTAATGAAATGAGTCACTGTTGTAGAAATCGCTTAAGGTGAGTCACATTTTGTTAGTTACGACAACTCCATAAATGTAACCCTTTGGTTTATGGCATTACAATAAATGGTGAAACGGGAACTGATAGTAAAAGTTATGTTTGTTGATGGGGAATAGATAATCTGATTCATTTAGGAATTTTGGTAGTAGCAAATAACTAGCTATAATTCCACAACAATAATGAATGCTTTCAAGTAATAAATTCCCCTGTTCTAAGTATCCCTACCGGCATATGATAGCCCTTCTATGAATTCAGGAGCAGTAGCCGTATTTTTGAACCACTCGTACTCCAATGCGCATACGAAAGAGCAACTTACGCATGCCAATTTGTATAGAAATCGCATGCGAAATTTACTCTTTCGTATGCGCATTTCGATTCGAGTGGTTCAAAAAGTAGAGAAAGAGAAAATTATGATCGCGGCAAATCTCGACATGTTTTTATGTAGGTAAACCTAACCTACCTTGTTTAAGAAGGTAACTAGGTACATACTTAGTTCTTTGTGATTAAATTAAATGTTCTGTTATTTGGTAAGAATAATCTTTTTATTTACTTACAGAAATTCTTGGAACCACATACCTAAGTAAGTGGATAGAATGTTCCTGGAAACCTGCCAGCAAGAATTTGGTTTCATGGAGTAAGTTAGCCAGGAAGCCAGCCTGCATATTTTTCTCCAGATTACGGTATCGATAAAACTGAAACTTTTGAGATTAGAGCCGCAACTTTAAATATTAGGCGGAACAAATTCGTATCGTAAGTATTTTACCTAAAGATATTTTTCATCGCCATTTACGAAGTGGGGATAGCTTCCCACAAACTGATAGGGGTTGCTCAGGAAACTAAACAATTTTCACCAGAAAATTCTTAATTATTACAATTTATTGTACAAAAAACATCATAAAAAAAGGATATTAATAATAAGGATACAACAGGCTTTGCTTATTTCTAAAATGAAACTTCCTACAGCAGACCTACAGAAGTGATAATTCTTTCAGGAAAGAAATTACGTTTTATGCTATCACACTTTTATAAGAGACCTAATGGTCTGCTGTAAGAAATTTCTTTTTAGAAATAAGCAGTGCCTGTTGTGACTTAATTCCTTATGTAATTGTTCTGTGTATTATGTTTACAATAAACTGTTAAATAAATAAATAAATAAGAAAAAACTTTTTCAATTTTTAGAATTATTTTAGACGTGGGTAACCACAGGCAAAAAAGCTAGTTGTTTATAAAGCCAAATTCCTACGAATCGTGCCTAAACATCTAAATCCAGCAATTAGAGCCATTCTATTTGTGTAATGATTCACTACATTTATCGGCTTAAAACACTAACTTTTACTCGGGCTTCTTTCCATTTTCGCCTGGCGCTAAACCATTGTTAAACAAACAATACATTTGTATTGACTTAAGCCTCCATCTGTTAATGTGTGTGGGTGAAAGCACAGAACTGGGAAGTGTTTTTTAAATGGAAATGAATTGAAGTCGAATTGAGTTCGTAGAGATAGGTTCATTTTTATTAGGCGATCTCAATATTGAGAGCTATTGGATTTGACAGGCCATTTTGTACTCAAATAATATTTCTGATACGAACACAAGCTCACAGTCATTCTCAAGAGCTGATTATTATTACAGGCCGACTCTATACCTACAAAATACACTTCACTTTCCGCTCCTATATTCACTTCATGAGATATTTCCCTGCAGAAGAAATTAACGAAGTAAGTTTCTAATAGTATAAAAATATTTAAAATCATTTTGTTAATCCGTAACAAACATAACTAGAGCTTTTTCTTTATGATAAAAGTTTAGTTTATAAAGTATTTTAATATTCTTTACAGTCTTTACCTATGAAACGATTCCAGGTTTTGCATGACAGTTCTCAATTTATTTTCTCTGTGTCTTTTTGTGGAGCCCAGTGAGAGGTCGTTGAACCATATGTCTGGCCGTAAAGCAGTAAGCCACAACTGTGTTGAGGCCACAAATTCAAGTAGCTGCGCTTAATGACTGCCTAACGCGCACTTAATGGCCATACTGCGAAAAATACAACATTTTGTCTCTATCAATCTTACTTACTGAGTTGACTGGATTTTGGATGCAATGAGTTTGCTCTTGTTTTGCACGTAGCCTAGTCAAGAAAGACCAAAGGCGACCAAGATAGAGTCAAATATACTTCGCTCGATCTAAACGTTAATAAGTTGGCGAGTGAGTGAGAGCGCCCGCCGCGCTTATAAGTAACCTGGGTGTGAGGTAATTTCATATGGCTACTTGCTATTGTACTTCATCATCATTCGCTTGCCCTTATCCCATTTATTTGGGGTCGGCGCAGTACGTTTTCTTCTTTCATTCATCCCTTTCAGCCGTCCGTTCAACACTCACACCTGTTTTAGGCATATCATCTTTCACGCAGTCCATCCATCTTTTCTTTGGTCGCCCTACTCCTACTTGCTATTGTACTTGTGGACGTGTAAACCAGATTTAAGGTGCACCCATAAGGCTGGAAACTCCAAGAACATAAGCTGCTCTATTGAAAGCAATTTGCAAATGACACGACCTAACTACCATAGTTACGTTACCTGTCACTTTCTATCACGAGAAAAAAAAACGGAACGGCAATTTTTTGTTGAGATTTAGTTTGAATTTATAATGGCCTATTTTGGCGCCTGGCTCCAGTTCAGTGGTTAAAATAAACTATCTCCAAAATCACGTAGGCTTTTTGTTCAGATAAGATTAGTCGAGTCTCCAGCACCCATCTGAATATTAACTAATGATAAGGTCATCCTGACTAGGGCTCGTATTTATAAAGCGATCTCAAGATTGAAAGCAATATTGAGTTGACAGGAGCGGATTTGACAGGTAATTTTGTACTGGAATGACATTTCTGATACGAACTCAAACTCGCTGTCACTCTTGAGAGCTGATTATAAATACGGGCCTAGGAGAGTCTACAGATGTGACCGACACCCACACATTTGTTCATTTGTGTTATTTATACGCCCACTATTTCCATACAACTTTTGGAGAATTGGGAGTTGTAATAAAATAACTATTACATAATTTACATTTCTGTATTATCTATAATTATATTCAAATCAAACAAAAATACCCATATAATCCAAAAATTTTACGCGAATTTATTATTTTCAAATCGAGTTTCTAGCTAAAGAATGATAGCTCGAACCTATTAGACTACGTAAACTTGTAAACTGTTTTGGAATGATTGTGCTTCTGTTTCATTTCTATTACCATATTTGACTGCAAGTATGAAGATTCTCATTGCATCATACAGTAAATGTCAAGTTAAATACACAAACAGTCACTCACTTTTTAAAATTAAGTGCGAAGCTCAGACGCGCAGTGCAAGGCGGGAGGCGGCCGGACCGACACCGCATCCTACCCACTCGGCCTGCCCCTGTAGCATGCCACCGCGTGATAACGGAAACGGATATATCGCATCTATCTGTCAAACTCCCATACAGTTTGACAGATAGATGTGATAAAATGTGTGATAAAACGGCTATCGCGGCTTTATCGCGGCTGCATGCTACGGGGGCTGAAGAAGAGACACCGAATTTCCCGATTCCTGAAACATGTCGCGAGTGACTGTTTGTGTATTTAATTTAGCATAGTCTGTATAAAATGTCATAGAAACTGGAATAAAGAAAGGCTCTACCTATGCCAGTACAATTTGCCTAACACGAGTTTTGCATTAGGGTCTCCACTCTAGACCTAATTTATGTACCAAATAAAGTAGAGATAAGCTGAGGTCCGTAGCAATTACACAGAAACTTTAATTGCTTTTGTCTTTGGGACCCATTTTAACGTCAAAACTTTTAAAATGAAATTGGAGTTTCCAATTAGCAACTGAAAGTATTTTTAGAATTCATAAACCTGGTCCTAAAATGCGCCTCCTACGCTCAGGTGACTTTTTCGGTATGTGCTCGTAATAATAATAACAACAAACATCTTTTCATAGAAATAATGATATAATTATTGTTTAAAAAATTTATAGAACATAGGTTGAAATATGAAAATAAAATTTGGACTTTTCAGGTGTCAGCATTATTCTTATGGTGTCAGCTGTTCGAATCATTTTGTAGTGGAGCATCATTATTTTTAATTTAATCCTGTGTTCGATAGAGATAGTTGTTCAGTTTCGTAGTCTAAACAAGCCCTTAACATTTATTTGAAGAATGATAAATCTGACTGTATTATCATTTTATTTGAGCGAGCGATTTTAAAAGTGCTTGGTTGGCCTGGTCGTGATAGTGAATCGTAATGTCTAAAGTAGTTGACACCAAAGACTAATTTAATATGCTGCAGAACGTAAAACAGTAATATTTCTCTCGGCCATAAAGCCCAGTATTACTTTATTCCATCCACAGCACAGAATGTATAATAAGTAGTACTACTACGGTACCAAAATAATCCACCATGACGACTTGCAAGCCTCTCGTTTCGCCCTTCCTCCCCTGTTATAAGGTTTATAATCCCTTGTTGTTTAAAGTGTTGTATGAAGTTTGCAATGTTTCGAAGCACATTGGGTCTGCTAATTAATTAGGATTACCGTTAAGGCCTGTTCGTGCCAGATAAAACTTTATGGAGTGTGACGCCATACAACCACGGTTTAAATCATTCCTTGAATTTTGCCCGGCAGCCCAAGGCGAAGGACAGTTTTATTTATAAAGGTTACATACTCGCACATACATAAATTCAGGTCTTTGACCCTGCAGACCCTTACAGGGTAGGCAGAGCGTAAAATGTCTGGTAAGAGGCGTTATCGCCAACGCTATAGTGACGACAGAAACAGGTCGTCACCTAAATTACAATACAATGAAACCTGTGAATGAAACTTTCGTATCCTTTTGCTGGTTTTTACAGCATGTCCGGGAGGAGAGGTAGCTGGCACATTCTATGTTTTTCTGCCGCTCCCACTATCAAAGACAGCAATTCAGTCTGCTCTGCATTTGTCGTAATTAAAGATCAGAAAATTCATCACCATGTTATACGGTTGGAACAAAATACCTACGTTTCTCCAAAAGTTCTACGCAAACATGATCTATGGACGCGTAGGGATCTTTTCGGATCTTTGGGGAATTAATAATGTTCAAAAACGCTGTCAGTTATCTTTTTAAAGATCCCAACTCAGTCCACATTATGCTTGCAGATAATCCTTCCCTTGGCCTACTTTAAGGGCGGGAGATGAGAGATATCGTCCCAGCTATTATGTAGCGAATGTTCAAGTAAAGTTGATTAAGAGGGAACTGCTAATGGGCCCTTTCTGATGAGGTTTTTATGACCCGCAGTCTGGGTGCGACTGGGCCTGTGAAATGATGATGACAACGAATGTTATCAATTTCATCTGTGGAGACTGAAATACAGCTAGAGAAATGCGTAGTCTAAAAATGATATTTTAGTTTACACGACAGTACAGACTTTACGCATTCATTATTATACTAAGGCCCGTATTTATAATCAGCTCTCAAGAGTGACAGCAAGTTTGAGTTTGAATCAGAAGTGTCATTTTAGTACAAAACGGCTTGTCAAATCCACACTTAATATCGGTTTCAAACTTGAGATCGCTTTATAAATACGAGCCTTAGTACTTAATGCGATCGTAAATAAATATTATCGACTCCGTGTCTACCCCGCGGGAATCGTATACCTAAGTTTGGGAACTGGATTCCAAAAACAGAGTTATGTGTTGTGATTCGAAATACTGAAAGTTCAATTTATTACAGGTACCCTATAAAGGTCTATGTAGATTTCATGACAGTAAGCTTACCTGTGAGAGGGGAGTAAAAAGAAACCCGTGAAAGAAACCCATGCCGTTTAATACGACCTACAGACACAAATCGAGAAGTCAACCGAAAAGGTCGAAGTACTCCAAAATATCGAATTCTCGTGTGGAAAATGACAGAGGGCCCGCAAATGAGTCGAAGCCGTAAAATTTAACGCGCCACCCGCCACCGATAGTGCCGATGGCTGCGAAAGTGCCAATAAAGGGAATTGATGGTCCCATCTTCGCCTTAATGTCGTGCCGATGTTGATTCGTGTATCGCTGCAACGCACAATGTTGGCACATTAACAGCAGTCGTGTTATGAGTGCAGATGGTCTATTCGTCATAATAGAGCAGTGGTAGGCTCCGCAAGGGGCTGCCTCGCTCGCGACCATCTCAAACCGCGACAAATAGCTTGCTGTGTTCCGTCGGTGCGTGAGAGTGCCAGTGTAAACAGGCATTTTCTGGGTGAGCTCGCTCCATCGTCGACTTTCTCACTGTCATCCCTGACCTTGTGTCAAGAGTCAAGAGCAAACCCATTTATAATAATAATAAAAGAGGTTATCTTATGGTAGCGTCAAACGGGGTATTCATTGGTGGTTTAAGTCCAAGTTAAAAGTTTGTAAAATTGATGGGATATTTTTGTAATGTCATGCCTATTCTAGTCTTCTATCCGAAAGTCTGACATACTTTCCATGTGAAATCACCTAATTAAAAGCAGGATTCAAAATTCAAACGTAGGCAGATTTTTGCTATTTGCAGAAATAACTGCTATTATCCTCGTGAACTCGAGACTTGCCGAGAACAACACGTAATTAGAATTTTCTTTTGTGACATCCTTCGTAAAGAAAACGGGAGTCGACTTTATGTGATGAGATGAGCAAAGAAAATGAAATATTTTCGGATGCCTTCAGCAAAGGTAGCTCTATATTAAGCAGAAATTTATTTCTCATTTCGCTTATTTAATGTTTCTACATACATACATATACCTACTCGCGAATTTATCCCTAATGGGGTAGGCAGAGCGTCTGACAAAATTTTGAGGGATATTCCAGATCTGTACATTGCTATGCTATAGTATAGTGACAGGTTGTCAGCCCATCGCCTAAATACTGAAGCCCTCAAATTCCTTAGCTGATTTTTACAGCTGCACATTCTATATCTTTCCATCACTCCCAGTACAGCATGGTTTAGGTTAACGTTTATTTTATCTGTTTATGGAATTCGAGTTTGAATGTACATACATACATACATATAATCACGCCTTTATCCCTAATGGGGTAGGCTGAGCGTAAACGACCTAAAAAAAGGTAGTTCCGCCACGTCTGACAAGTTTTGAGGGTTATTCCAGATTGATCTGTATATTGCTATAGTGACAGGTTGTCAGCCCATCGCCTAAATTACAATACTGAAACCCCCGAATCCCTTAGCTGATTTTTACAGCATGCCCGGGAGGAGATGCAGCTGGCACATTCTATGTTTTTCTATCACTCCCAGTCCAGCATGGAAGCTTTTAATTGTAGTGTGTAATTTTGAATGTAGATTGTACGAAAGGTTTGAATCGATTTCCTTCCACAAATCAGTAATTATTTGTAAGTGATCTGAAAGGCGACTAAAGGATAAATCCAGGGAATAGGCAGCAGCGTTCCCTGTGAGACTGACATTATACGTGCATTTCAAACTTTAGACGGAGTTGGTCAGTCTTTTTGTTTTCTCGACCTGATGCTTGGGTTCACTATCTGGCAGACTGGTCCAAAACAAAAGTACCTATATTTACTACGTACTATACTGTATGTATGTATACTATACCTACCTACGAAATATACCTACTGTACTGGTATTGTGGTTGGTAGAGCCGTTAACAACAAGGGAGGAAAACTGGGAGAAAAGCTATTTCGATATTTTTACAGTACACCCTAGAATGGTATATAGGTATCATATAAATTGCGGTTTTTTAAAGAATTTATCTGAATAACTTAAATAACTACGTATTTTATGAACCAAATCTTAGCCCGTTTGATAATTGCTAGATTTTTAGAATGTTTTGCTTGCGAATGCGTATGAACGTATCGGTCTGAATTTCAAGACTATGTTATCTTTAAAGGTCAGGTCAAGAGTACCCTAAACCGACGAGCGTGTATGAAAAGATTAATGAACGTGGATGAAGCGAAAGAAGTATGTAAGGATCGTAGCAAGTGGAAAGATGTGGTCTCTGCCTACCCCTCCGGGAAAGAGGCGTGATTATATGTATGTATGTATGTATGTTATCTTTATGTGCCCAAGCTAGTTGGCAGGACCGGGCACACTTGAAGTTATGAGCTCACTATGGTTCGTTAAATCAATAGTTCATGAAGACGTGACTCGGACTAACTAGGTCGTGGGTTGCAGACCGAGACCGACCTGGCTCCTCAGGTGGAACTTTGGAATGTTTGTTTACTTCAATGCGGAAAGTCAATGATGTTGTTTTTTGGGTGCTTCTATTATGCCCGTGGTTCTATAGCATTATTCCTTTTTTCTACGAAGATTGTAGTGCCTAAGAGGTGAATTCCGGAAATCTTGAGGCTACACCGTTTCGCAGTCAAATCTCAAAAACCTCTCTATTTGAATTACTTGGTAGGCTTAGTGGTCCCATAGTACCGATCACTTGTGGTACAACGTGGTGATACCTATGTACTAAATAATAATTTGTGCCAATTTATAGCTCTGACGAAAATATTAAAAGTTACCTATTTAGGAGCCATTCTCTCCTCGGTACAAGGTTTCGAAGGTATATTCTGTTCACTCTAAAGTGCTGTTTTCTCTCTAGGGGACTAACGTCTGTATCTATCGGGAATTTTATACGTCAAGTAAGAAAGCTTGCTAAGGAACACCTAAATCCTTTTGTTCTGTAAACAAAGATAAAAGCGTGACGATGTATGTACCTAAACAATGTAAAGCATTACCTATACATTGTATACTTGACGAAAATTATCACCATGCAGTCACTTTCTCTCATGCACGCATCATCAAGGAGGTCAATTTTTTAATTTTATATCCTTCGCCTTTTACGATACCTTCGGTAAGAGCATAGTAAGAGATACATTAGCGCTAGGAATTATGACCCACCATTAAAAGGGGTCTCATCTGAACTCAGGGTTTCAGTATTTGCCAGGCTGTCAAATCTTATATGTTGCAGTCGGTATTCACATGTCCAGTGCGAGCTAGTTCAGCGGTGGCCAGTTATTTATTCGGTGTGAAATGTCGGTTAGCTGGCCGGCTGGCTCATTTCTATGCAAATGCCGGCGGCTTCGTTATGGCTACGGGGTTTAAAGCTGGTGGTGCAACTATAGCTGAACTATAACGCCACATATAAGTATCTGTATGATTGAGATTTACAATTGGGTACTTGACTGGGTAGCTTAAAAAATTCTAAACGTTTATACTTAAAACTGATGGCTAAAAATATTGTGGATTTCATTCATCATTTAAAAAAAAATGCACATTTCGATTTTAACAATCGAATTAAAAGTATATAAGTTATTGATTTGATAAGTCAATATTTACTAAAATGTGACGTCATAATTTACTATTTTCATACAAAAAAGCGTTTTTGACATTTCATAAAAAGTTGCTGATTTGACTAGTTGGAAAGTAGCCAATTGTACACTTTCTGGCTAAAATGTTAATTGGGAGACAGGTTTGTCTTGATCAAAAGAGGACCTTTTCCAGATCGATTTTGCGTTTAGTCCTTTCAATTGATTTTCGTTGACGTCGGCCAGTCTTGGTATCAGAGATGCGCGATTTCAAGTTTTTAGTGCCCAAGTATTTGCGCAACACACAAGTGCAATCTCTATCCTTTCAATATCTTATGCTGATGGGAAAGCCAAACTGACACGATCAGAGAGAAATAAGAATCAGGATCGACTATCAGGAGGCCTTTGCCCAGCAGTGGGACACTAAATAAGATAAGAAGACTATTGACATGCCCATCTGACAGCATGGATTATCTTACGTTTTAGACAATCAGGTCATCAACCTGCAATATCCTAAGCAAACTATAGAAACAAAGATACAAACATTTTGTTCTTCGCCGCCGGGAATCGAAACCGGGACCTCCGGGTCGTGAGTCGTGAGCCCATGGCTCAGACCACTAGACCACGGAGAAACTACTATTCTGCAGCTATACCATAATATCAGTGGTAAACCAGCTTTGCCTAGCGTCCTGTAGACCGTGTACAGATTTGGGCATTGGTTAGAAAGCAGTTGTTGCTACTCGTGTAAGCGTCACTGATAATACGCTTAAACGATCCTTCATTGTAGGGTTTGTAGGGCATGTTCTTCGCACTAGTGCTATTTACCAGTCTGTGAAGGCATTCATGGTAATTTTACATCTACTCATACTACACCCATTTGATAAGAAAATAATTCATAACCATTTAGAGGGGGGCGTTGCAAAAGTCGACTAAGAAAAAAAACAGAGTATGCAATCAGTAGGTTAAGTCGTCCTTGTCAGTAGCGTTATCTTTAGCACAGAAGAGTAAATGGAGCTAGCGCTCCCCAGCGACTTTCTCTAATCAGTTATCTTTAGCATGGATGAAAATATAATATAACCAAATATAACATCTTGATCAAACCCGAATAGTTCCAAACATTTTAAAACTTTTATTACAGCATGTGATGTACATCAAAAACATTAGAGATTTTTTTCTCTCTGTATTCTAGTAAAACGTCTGATAATTATTTGAACATATATATATTTTTTTGAAGGACGTATTCAAAATCTCTCGTATTATTTTTGTCCTTAGAAGTTATATCAATAAGTCCTTTCTAGAGGTTTTGTCCCTAAGTAGGTCATCATCCTTCAGAAAGCCTTAGAAGTCTAGACGGGGCTTCTAATGCACAAAGGGTCAGGTTTTAAATAAAGTAGACTGCCTAATAAATGAAAGTTCTTTGTGTTCTAAAGATGGTTTTGAAATTAGAAAGTGACCTCTTGGTATACCTACGAAAAATCATTTCAGTAAAAATATATAGGGTGTAAGGGCTACCGTAAACTTATAGCGGTTGTTCAGTCTTCGAAAATGAACAACTTTCACTGGGAAGTTCTTTTTTGGGAACAAATATTATCCCATACAAAATGTATGATCAGAAGCCTTTTTTTTTTTAAAGAAACCCCATATCAGTTATTTTTTCAAGAAAAGATAAAAAAAATTGCTTTTCTATAGTCTAATTTAAATGTTTAAATTATTACCTACATCGTTGAAAATAATCAACAATGTTTATTTTTTGTACACCTCAAACCACGTCACCTGCCCACGTATTCTCTTAAAAACAAGTGTGATTGCTCGCTGCAATTATGTGCAATTAATATTTTGTGGTATGCATCACAAATATGCATCCCACTCCCACAGGACCACACAAAAACTCGCTCGAATAATACCTTTTTGAACGTGATGTGGAGTTAAGTTGTGTTAGGGAGGTAAGGATATTGTTTTTTGGTCAATATTGTATGACAAGGCCAGTGGGCAGACCACCAGCCCGATGGTCCGACGACATCGTCAAACTAACAGGAACAAACTGGATGAGACTGGCACAGGACCGTGAGGATTGGCGTAATAGAGAAGAGGCATATACTCAACAGTGGGTGGATGTGGGCTGAAAATTATGATGATGATTGTATGCAGTGTCAGAATTGCTTGCTCCATAATCTTCTTGCAGGTGTCTCACATAGAAGTTGACTAAAGTAAGGGATACGATACGAATCTACGCGAAAGTACCTATTAACATCTTGCTGGGCTCGCGCGCCTAAGAACCGCGTATGGAGAGTTCTATGACACTTTTACTACCACCCGAGCCTTTGGTCCAATCCACCCACCGTATTCAAACAGATCAACAACTTGTTGGTATTAGTGGGACATGTAGATGCCCCTCTAGTACCACCACACTACTTCATATATGCCCCACTAGTACCACCGGTGGTGGCACAATTCGGTGGTACTAGTGGTCCTGGAGGGCAGTGGACTGTTGCGGCCGCTGCTATTTCATTCATTGTTGGAGTAGAAATTTGGGTCTTAGAAAGTTTTGGTTGTCTTAAAATGGAACACATGGAGCACAGAGACGTCCAGAACCTCATAGAAAAACCTCCAATGTAATCTTCTGATAAATTGGAACCTAAAGCTAGAACAAAATCGATTAGTCTGTATTTGCAAGACTGATTCCGCATTTACTAAACGCGTTCTTACCGTGAGCGTGTAAGGAATTCTCCGCCGCTAACAAAGGATATTACCTACTTCGGTAAAACCCTGTCGAAACCACACAACGTACATAAATAGCCATAGTAAATAGCTATAAATAGCCGTTCGCCATGTATTGAAGTCTGGCCGATATGATTTATGAGAACCTCGGCGTGGGCGGTGATATGTGGTCCCAGCCGATTCTCCTTCCAGCGTGTTTGCTCTAATTTCATAGTCAACAAGGCACAGAAATGCAAAGAATAGTGAGTACCTATAAAAGAATGACTGTGATTTTCCATGTGTTCTGAATTAGTGTTAGATTTTTTTTTTTTTTGTGAACAAATTAAAAAAGTAAACAATAGACGATTTTATTCATGATCATACATATTTCACAAAAATACATTAGCAAATAAAACATAACATACGTATGATACAAAGTTTCTAAAAATAAAATAATTATCATCAACTCATTTCGTTGAAATCGAGGACTAGGGATGTATCCACAGAGGAGAAGAAGCGGTATAAGATAATTGCAACACACTCTACTTTTTTATACAATTTCTTGATTGAATTTTTGTGTGCTGCAACGCACACAGCGTGTCTCATTTGCTTCGATCATTGTTGTTATTTAAATAATCATTTTATGCATTTACTTCCATGCTGGACTGTGAGATATAGAAAAACACAGAATGTGCCAGCTGCATCTCCTCCCGGGCATGCTTTAAAAATCAGCTAAGGGATCCGAGGGTTTCAGTATTGTAATTTAGGCGATAGGCTGACAAAATGTCACTATTAGCAATATACAGATCTATCTGGAATAACCCTTAAAACTTGTCAGACGTGGCGGAACGACCTTTGTTTAGGTCGTTTACCCCATTATGGATAAGCGTGATTATTATGTATGTATGTATGTATTTATGCATCCCCTTTATTTAATTCATACCTTATCAGACCAACAAAACTAGTTGTAACTTTTGAGTTGGCCCATTTGATGAAATTATTTGCCTTTCTTTTTTTCTTTTGCATCTGAGGTGCTATCGGTCTTCGTCTCCGATGTGGTTGCAATATTTGTACTTGATGGCGCTGGACACTTGCAATCAACGTCACTATTATCCTCATCATGCGAGGGCGCAGTAGTGTAAGTTGGCATTGGCTTAGTAACATCACTCGCCGAAGCCATCGCTTTTTCTTCACGTAGGGTGGGTAAAGGTGCTGGGGGTACACTTTTTTCTTTTTTCGAAATTTCTGAATGAATCGTTACTGAAGGAGACAACGGAGAAGAAGATTTTGTTAGCGACATGTTCGGAGAAGTAGCTTTTGGTGACGGAGACGACGAAACTTTCGGAGAAGAAGATGTTGTTAGCGACATATTCGGAGAAGTAGCTTTTGGTGACGGAGACGACGAAACTTTCGGAGAAGAAGATTTTGCTAACGAGACTCTCCGAGAAGTAGCTTTTGGTGACGGAGATAACGAAGAAACTTTCGGAGAAGCAGATTTTGCTAACGAGACTCTCCGAGAAGTAGCTTTTGGTGACGGAGATAACGAAGAAAGTTTTGGAGAAGCAGATTTTGCTGACGAGACTATCGGAGAAGCAGCTGTTAGTGACGAGTCTTCTTTTAAAGTGTGCATTGTTTGGTTTAGTTTGGGTTTTATGCCTTTTCTTTTTTGTTCCCATATTTCTTGTCTGTAAATAAAAATTAAACTATAAATTATGAATTCAAGTTACTAAAATGCAGTGAGCAAATAAGAAATCACTTTTTACGATTATTATTAACACTTATCAATATAATCAAGTATTGTGAAATATAAATATAAAAACCTTTTTCTTATAGTAGCTGATCGAGTTTCTTTCCTTGCCTTTTCTTCTTCTGCTAAATTTTGTGCTGTAATGTACATCTGTTCCCGTTTCTCCCTGCCCTCTGCAAATCGCAATGCATTGTTCTCCCACTCTTCTTTAATTCGAGCAGCACGCGAAGCTTTCGCCTGTTCTTCTAAAGTTTCGCGAAGTTCTTGTTCTTTTCTTGCTTTTTCTAAGCGCTTTTGTTTTAAGTCTTCAGATATAGCTTCATGTCTTTGCCTTGCAAGCTGCCACTCGTTTGCCGACTTCTGTGCCTGCTCTTCTTTATACCCATCTTCGTCTGCTTGAATATTCTTATAACTTTGTTGATCCGGTGTTTGACTGTAAAACAGTTCAGTTATTAGTATTTTTGTTTTATCCTCAATATTTAGGATTAGATTACAGTAATGTGAAGTAGTATGTTAATGTGCAAATTTCTTATTTACTGAAGTAACAGAAATATAGGCTTGGAGGAATATAATAGTATGTACTACTACGTAAAAGTAAAGGCGATAAATAGAAAAGTGTCACCGATATTTTTTCTGATTTTTTCTAATTTAGAATGCCAAATATTATTTGCACGCACATTTTAAAGAACTTAATGCAACTTTGAGGCAAATTTAATATCTTTTTTATTGAATGGAATTTGAATAGGTAGGTACATATTATTATCTATCGCCTATCAAACGAGAGCAACACGATCGAGAGACGCATTTTTCTAAAATAATAGAAATAGAACAAAACAAAGGACAAAATAACTTGTAGTTCATACATACATACATATAATCACGCCTTTATCCCGAACGGTGTAGGCAGAGCGTAAACGACCAAAGCAACGATCGTTCCGCCACGTCTGACAAGATTTGAGGGCAATTTTAGACTGAAATGTATATCACTATAGTGACAGGTTGTCAGCCCATCGGCTGAAACCCTCGAATCCCTTAGCTGGTTTTTACAGCATGCCCGGGAGGAGATGCAGCTGGCGCATTCTATGTTTTTCTATCACTCCCAGCCCAGCATGGAACTTGTATATAGTTAAGTGGGATAATACATGGATGGATATAGAGGGCGGATTATCTCACGCATTTTCTCACTCAGTAATTATTTTCTCCCTTTCCCTAAGGTAATAAAATGAGATACTCACGTTTTATCTTTTATAGGGTCGATCTTTATATCATTTGTCTTTTTAATCATTTGATTTTGTTTTGTATACCTACATGCATACCTACAAGAAATTTTTACTTAGCAACAAGGTGTGGCAATATCGTGTTTACTTAGAACACAATATTCCATGAATGTTTACGTTTCTTCATATTTGATGAAATTTCTATAATATAAGATTATTAAATAAATAATATTGTAAACATTTTTTTTTATATTATAAACTAGACAGCAACTTGACAGTCAAGCTCAAGGCTCAAGCCTCAAGCATACAAGCATACCACGGTGTTTTCAGTTAGTACGTCGAACGAGAACAAGGAGAAATGAATATCTTTTCCCTATCATCAACAGATGTCGCTATAATATTTATTTTTATAGCGACATCTGTTATTAAATTATTTTACTATTTTAATTCTGTACTTTGAATATAATGGCAACCCCAAGTTACGATTTTGTTTACGCAAAATCGTGCAAAACTCGTTTGTTTTTTAATGTAATATAAATATTGTCTGTTATTGTTTTGTACTCATTTCTTCAAGTCAAAGTAATAATTATATTTGTGCAACAATTTTGTACACAAAATTAATCAAAAATATTTAAATATTTATTTTTATTTTTTTATTTCGTATAAAGGAACGCAAAAAATATGGCGCTATAGTGTTTGATAGTTCATGTCATTTTCTTTTCGAACGTTTAGAGTTTTCCCGTTAACTACAAAACTTTGTTTTATTTCTCTCTCATAAAATGGATACAGACGAGTACGTTGACATTGATAAAAAGTGTTGTGTACCAAATTGTGGTAATTCTCGTAAGTAGATATTCATATTCCTATAATGAGACAATTTTTTTAAATGTTATATACTAGACTAGCTTTTTTCGCAGTTTCACCCGCGGCTTGATGAGTTTTCCCGTGGGAATCAGACATTTTCCCGCTGAAATAAGTAGCCTACGTTTGTTGTTTGTACTCAGAGTGAATGTAGGGTCAGAACTCAGATTCTAAACTTCATCACAAGAGTACCCACCCAAACAAGCGATCCTGTATCAGAGATTTATACATACCTAGTTATCGCAGGCCGCACCTGTGAGCGTCCGGATTGTTAATTTCAGTGTCAAAAAAAGTTAATTTTGGCGGTCAGAGTTATCAGAATCAATCTTTATTTTTAATTATGGGTATAAAAATATATCTACAGGGTTGTGTGTAGTAGGAGTTAAGAGTTTAGGTTTTGGGACACTATGAAGTGCACAGAAAAAATATAGATATCAATAGGTACATTTTTTATTAATAATCCTAATTAATGGATGTTTTTTTTTCAGGCAAAAACAATGTCATACTTCACAATTTTCCAAACCCAACTAAAGAACCTGATCGATTTCGTACATGGCTGTATGCTGTAGGAAGTGATCTTCTTACCTTGAAGGATGATATTATACATCGTAACCGCAGAGTATGCCATAAGCATTTTGAATCTAAATATCACACACGAAGCAAAAGGTTAAGTGTGAATGCTGTTCCTACTTTATTTTTGACAAGTATGTAGTAATCTTTATAATGTTTTAGCTAGAATGCTAATGCTGGTAATATTTACAATATTTAATTTCTGCATTTTAGTTAAAAGGAAAGTTCTGAATGACATCACTAACCATGATCATAATAAAAGATCAAGTATATCACAAGGAATTTCACATGAAAACATACCATCTTCATCAAAAGGTACTATTTATATTAATATTAATTTGTATTGTAGGTATTAATTATATCTTGTACAGAATTTTTAAAAAGTACCGCACTCCTACAAACCATGTAATGTATTGGTGATATTGCGGGCTGAATGCGACAGTGGAACAAGTCAAAATTTGAGGTTTTTGTGATAAGGTATGAAAAGTGTTCTATGATGTGTGATTTATATCATGCAAAAATAGCTCAACCCGTAGCTATGCAAAATGTATAATTAGGGACAGTCAGCAAAGGCGATTGCTGAAATGGATGATATTATTTCATGAAATTATCTATGGATTTTCATGAAATTTTGTATATTTGTTGAAGTAAATAAATTGTACAATATACAAATTCTCATAAAAAACCATTAATAACTTCCTAAAATAACTTCATCTGTTTCGAGTGGGCCTGTACAGATATCTCCTTTGACGTATGCCTCCGTGGTGTAGTGGTCTGAGCCATGGGCTCTCGACCTGGAGGTCCTAGGTTCGATTCCTGGTGGGGGACAACGACTTTGTGTTGTTGTTTCTAGTTTGGTTAGGACATTGCAGGCTGATCACCTCATTGTCCGAAAAGTAAGATGATCCATGCTGTCAGATAGGCATGTCGGTCCTGCGCCTGATTTCTCTCTGGTCGTGTCAGTCAGTCTGTCCTATCAGAATAAGAGATTAAATGAATAGAGAGTGCCCTTGTGTGTTGCGCAAACACTCGGGCACTGAAAACTAGTCCCGCGCAGATGGTTGATCTCTGGGAGATTGGCCGCTGTCACTGAAGATCGGTTGGGAGGACTATTATAATTAGGTACTGTAACAACTGACATGCTACAGCTTTTTAGAGGGCAGAAAAAAATTATCGTCATACATTGTTTTGTTTATACATTCTTTGATTCAAATTATCTTTGATTTATGCATCTTTGTTTCATAAAATAGGCAAAAATGTTGTTTTGGTTTTGGTGTCGCTAATAATGACTGTCGAAATTACTTTTTTCATAAAAATAAACAATGTACAGACATGACCCTGCTTAAGTTTTATCATATGGAATGATTTTATTTCTGCTTACAGCATTTTCAGTAAAAAGGAAGGCTCTGAGTGACATAACAGATCATGCTCATAAAAGATCAAATACATCGCAAGAAATTTCACATGAAAATATACCATCTTCATCGAAAGGTACCTACTATTTATATTATTATTATTATTTCAGAAAAACTTCATAACTCGATATTATGTCGGTGGTTTAGAAACAAGTATAGGTTTATTTTTAATTATGTAACAACTTTTATACCTGTAACTATGCAATAAATGAAATATGAATATGAATAGGTACGGGCTTACGCCTAAGCTTATTGTTCTGACTTAACAGACCAAGCTTCAAACGTTGCTACCACTGAGACCTTTTTATTTCTGCTTACAGCATTTTCAGTAAAAAGGAAGGCTCTGAGTGACATAACAGATCATGCTCATAAAAGATCAAATACATCTAAGGGATTCGAGGGTTTAAGTGTATTGTAAATTAGGCAATGGGCTGACAACCTGTCACTAAAGCGATACACATTTCAATCTAAAATTACCCTCAATATTTGTCAGACGTGGCGCAAACGCTTTTTACTAGGCGTTTTATGCTCTGTCTGCCCCGCAAGGGATAAAGTCTAAATTTGAATTTCTTTGAATTTATCTGTCACGCTACTATTACTTAGGGATGATGCTTTCGTGATTGATATTATTTTAAATGAGGATCAATTATTTATCTATGACTGTACAGTACATGTAAGTGCAAAGAAATTAAATTGCTTTTATTTATTTTTCCAGCTGTCAAACCACCCAAAGGACACTTGACAAAAATTTTCAGCAGCGAAGCTAGTGCTCTGGCCCGGAAAATCAAAACTCTCCAAAGAGCGAAACAAAAATATTCCGAAAAATTAAAAAAGGCATTAAGATTAACAGAAAATAAAACATTCCAAAAAGCAATACATAATTTTACCACTTTAGCTCTTATGTTTACTCTGATGCAATTTAGAGAGGCTAATAAGAAAAAGATGGGTAGAAGATTTACAAAACGAGAAAAAGTTATGGCACTCGCTCTGTATAAACAAGGGCCCAGGGCTTATCGCTGGCTCAGGAATATTTTCGTATTACCAGCACCTGTCACTCTCAGCAGAATTATATCTGCAGCGGCTCTGAAGCCAGGATTAAATGAGCATCTTTTTCAAAATCTGAAAAAAAGTATGAAAAATAAAACTCCATTAGATCAAATATGCATTTTACTGTTTGATGAGATAGCTATTTCACCCCACTTCGATTACAATAGAAAACGTGATCAAATATTGGGTTTCGTGGATAATGGAACTGGCAGGAAGAAGAAGATGGCAGACCATGCTCTTGTATTCATGATCAGAGGAGTAATTAGAAATTACAAACTACCCGTCAGTTACACTTTCTGTTCTGGTAGCACATCTAAAGAAGATTTAGTATTGCAAATAAAATATATAATAAGAAAACTAAATTCAATTGGGATGAATGTTCTGGCCACAGTGTGCGATCAAGGGGCTTCAAACACCAGTGCTATAAATTACCTAATACAGGAGACGAAAGCGCAATATTTAAGAAAAAATATTGAACACAAGAAAAATGTCTTCGAAATTGACAATAAAGAAATCGTTCCCCTGTTTGACCCCCCTCATCTAATAAAGGGAATTCGAAATAATTTGTTAACCAAAACGCTAACATGTACAATAAAAGGAGAACGGAAGACGGCAAAATGGCGCCACATTCTTAGCCTCTACCAAGAAAATCCAGAATACAATGGACTGAGATTTTTACCCAAACTCACAGAATTCCATGTGAATCCAAAGAAAATTAAAAAAATGAAAGTCAAGATGGCGACTCAAGTTTTGAGTAGATCCGTGGGCATGTACATGGGATATTTGGCGAGTAAGTTTGGAATATTTTATATTTTATGCATGTTTAAGTACTCCTAACTCTGTTTAAGTACGATTCGAAATCGTACTACCTAATTCGTGTGTTACAACTTTGAAACATACATATACATACATAAACTTATAACTCACCCCCGGCATTATAATATTTCCCGTGGTATCTTACTATGTTACCGAGAAGGTGAAAGAATTTACGAAATTGGTCCGGAAGTTTTTGAACTTATTCAATACAAACATAAATTACATACAAGAATACAAATCTTTCCTCTTTTATTATATTAGTAAGTAAAGATGTATTAAAGAAGTAAGTAGACAAGCTTGATATTTAAGATGTTTACTTTTTTTCTTTTATTATTACAGGACACAAAATACTGGAACCTGAATGTTCACAAACGGCAGACATCATTTTATTTTTTGATAAACTTTTCGACTCAGTTAATGGCAGTTACGTGAACTTTCAGAAGAACTACAACAAGCCTTTACTCGGCCCTGTCACGCCGAAATCCCCTCATCAGGCTCTATGGACTGAAGCAAAATCTGTATTGAAAACAATGAGGTTTGAAGGTAAAAATAATTCGGTTCCTTCAGTCAAAAATTGGTTATTTACTATTGAAAATTTTGAATATTTAAAAGAAAAAATTTTTGAGGAACACAATTTTAAATCAATATGGCTTCGGCATTTCAATCAGGACCCCCTAGAAAACTTCTTCGGGTGCATCAGAAGCCACGGCGGACGAAACATAAACCCTTCCTGCAGCCAGTTTGAGACAGCATTTGCTTCTCTGTTAATAAATAATATAAGTGGCGTACACTCTCCTGGGGCAAATTGCGAGGACGACAAATGTCGCTCAATCAAATCTTTAGGTAAACTTTTTTTTAGCAAAGATGTTACGGGAAATCGTGTAAATACAGTCATCAATTTTGATCATCTTAATACTGATATAATTGTTCCATTAGAAGACAAAAAGAAGGATCCTAAAATCTATGGGGCCTTATCATATGTAATGGGGTATGTACTCAGAAAAGCAAAAATTAAAATATTTAAAAATTGTTCGACATGTAAAGCCAATTTATGTGATGAAAGTAAAGCTAACGAATTAATTAGATTAAAAGAACTTTCACACAAAAAATCCTACCTAACTTATCCGGCGGACAGTTGTATAGAAATATTTTCCCTAATACAAGATTATACAAATCACATTATAAGAGATGATAGTTGCATGGAAAATATAAGAAATTATATAAAAACTGTATTATATACTGTGTGTAATTTTAATTTTATTCAATGTGAAAAGCATAAATCTGCTGTTGTGGAATTTATACTTGATTTGACATGCAGGTTCTTTCTAAACTTGTGGTGCAAGAATATTAATAGAATTTTGAAAGGCTCAAAAGAAGACTTTAACATCAATGATATTATGCATAAAATGGCATATGAATACCGTATAAAACATAATAAAAAACAATCATGAAACCCACGATCAAGTTGTATTTCTTATCCCCCCTTCTACCTTGCCAATATGTCATTGCACCATGTTCTAATTTTTACATATTTTATGTTCATCACAATTAATAACATGCAAAGGTAACATGGTGCAATGAAATAATAAAAATATTTTTTAAGTAAAGAGGGAGAGTTCTGGCAGTATTGAATGAAAAATAGTTCTCCCCATTACCACACGTAGCGCTGCAATCGCTGCATGTTGACTGATAACTCTATTCCCCCCCTATATAATAATGTACTCTATGAAGCATACAAACCAGCACAGAGAAGAGTAATAATACCTTACAAACACAGAAACACCATACAAAGCATAGAGCAAGTCACAAATCAGCCATACCTTGCAGCCAAAGTGTATTATAGTGAAAGAAAGTGAACTCAGTGTTTTTGTGTTTATCAGCTGTCAACTGAAGGACTTGTTTCCACGCCAAGACTCTTTATATAAAAAAAAAAAATCTCAGCTTCTCACAGAGTCTCACCCTGAGGTATCACGATACGAGGGTCTCACAAACAAATCACAATCATCCATTCACAACTCACAAAGCATAGAGCATAGAGTAAATAAGAATCCCACCAAAAACATAAATGTGAAAGTGGAAGCCAAGTTCGGTGCAGTGGTGGTGTTGGTGCGTGGTTTGCACAAAAAGTTGTGAGATCTAAAAAGGGAGCCAAGTCTAGGGTTTATTATAGTAATTCTTAGCTCTTCAATAAGGTTAATTTCATGTGCCTTGGCCGTTGTAGAAAATAATTCGACTTGCTACCTACAACGCCACTCTACATGTAGCACAGGACAGGCACTGACCTCTATGTGTAAAAAATAGATGTCAGTGCCTGCCCCCCATTTCGTTCGATTGTTTAATTGAATGTCATACGAATAAATTATGTTTCATGAATAAATGAAAAATACATATAAATAGACGATTTTATTTATGATACTACCTAAATACTTAGGCCCGTATTTATAATTAGCACTCAAGAGTGACAGCAAGTTTGAGTTTGAATCAGAAATGTCATTTCAGTACAAAACGGCCTGTCAAATCCACACTTAATATCGCTGTCAGACTTGAGATAGCTTTATAAATACGAGCCGTAATCAAGTACAAACACAGATTTCACAAAATAAATTATAAAATTAATAGAGAACAGCAAATCGTCAAATCGTTTTCTTATAGTATTTGGCACAACTCACAAACAAATAATAGGAAACTATGATCTATGCAAATAAAATGAAAAATATTGTTCATCGTTCATCAAATTATCATCACTTAGAGGACTAGGTTAGGTATAGAAAAGAAAAGACCGTGCAAGAAACACTTACATTGGTGCTGATTCGAAAACAAACACATAACTTAAAAAAAAAAAAACATGCTTGTAATTTTCTGTCTTGAGTGAACAGAAAGGGACGGCACTATGGACGACCTAATTTTGATCCTGTCAGTTACATTATAATTCGTTGAGGTTTAAAGGAGTTTGGTCGATACCCTTCCACACTATTGATTTCACAGGTTTATAATAATTATTTCATCTGTACTGCTGTACTTTTCTGTTCTCTCATGGCAGACAATTACAGATAATGGTTTTATTTTAGTTAAATAACTTAAATAGGGGTTTTGGTGCGTGTTTCTTGTGCTTCGTATCCTTGACATAACATTTTCTCCTGTATTCATAGTCAATAGTTTAACAAGTTCTAACTTATAAGATTCAGTTGATTATTTTGATAAAATTATTTGCCTTTTCCCTGTTCTTTTTTACCTTTTTTTGTACATAATGTGGTATTTTTTTCTTTCTCTAAGGGTATTATACGAAAAGGTGAGATGGTTTGTTTTATTGCACCTGAGGTGCTGTCCTTCTTTGCATCTGAATCGGTCGGTGGGGTTTGATTGGTGGTAGTTGCTTTTGGTGGTTTGTGGATGGTAGGTGCGTTTGTCTCTAAGGGTATTATACGAAAAGGTGAGATGGTTTGTTTTATTGCACCTGAGGTGCTGTCCTTCTTTGCATCTGAATGTGTTGGTTGGTGGATGGTAGGTGCGTCTGAGGTGCTATTGGTCTTCGTATCACACTCGACATCACTTTTATTCTCATGCAAGGGTGCACTTGCTGGAGTAGTTCGAGTTAGCTTTGGCTTGATATCATCATCTTTTTTCACCTTTACTTTTTCTTCATGTATGGTGGGTAAAGGTTGTTGTTGTGGTGGCACGCTTTTTCCTTTTGCAGAATGGACACTTGATGAAGGAGACGACGTGATTCTTGGAGGAGCAGATTTTGCTAACGGCACCTTCGGGGAAGCAGGTTTTGCTGATGATGGCCGTTTGCTATTCGTCTCCTGTTCGTCCTTCGGCTCTTGGTGCGGTTCTATGACTTTCCTTTTTTGTTCCCATGCTTCTTGTCTGCAAACGAAAATAAAACTTATAATTTATGAATTCAAGTTACGAAAATGTATTAAACAAATAAGTTATTAATTTTTACATTTAATGCCAATACTACTTTCAACTATTGCGAAAAATAAATATGGAAAACCGTTTTTTTATAGTAGCTGATCGAGCTTCTCTCCTTGCCTTTTCTTCTTCTGCTAAATTTTGTGCTGAACTGTACATCTTTTCCCGTTTCTCTTTGCCCTCTGAAAATCGCTTTTCTATTTCTTCTTTCTCTTCTTTTAATCGAGCAGCACGTTCGGCTTTGTCCTGTTCTTCTAAAGTTTCGTAAAGTTCTTGTTCTTCTTTTTCTTTTTCTAAGCGCCTTCGTTTTACTTCTTCAGATATAGCTTCATGTCTTTGCTTTGCAAGCTGCCTCTCATATGCCGACCTTAGTGCCCGTTCTTCTCGATACCCACATTCGTACGCTTGAATACTCTTACAACATTGTGGTTCCGGTAGGCAACTGAAAATCAGTTTATTTATTAACCCTTTACCACCTACCCTCGGTCACAGTGACCCCTACGACTTTTTAAATTGAGATATTTTGATGGAAAGTTACCATATATCAACGAACGATGCATAATATAGTCTTATTCCTGCGAAAATTGCTGCGAAAAACTGTAACTTTTAGGTATCTGCAATTTTTATTATATTAACGGAAATATTAATACTTTTGTGTTTTTTATTAGGTAGGTTGATTATTCTTATGGAAATAAATCAAAATATTACAGCTTGCTTCTTACTTTTATGGCAAAATTTATTTTTCCTTGGTAGGTGTATTTTCACGAAAGTTTTGAGTTTTGTGTATCATTACGGTTATCATTAGACTTATTAAGGTGACAAAAATTATTGTTACACGATATTGTATTCTACACTCTAGGAATAACGGCTCCAAAATCTTTCAGCGTCGATATATTATATGCCAAAAACCACCCGCGGTCACTGTGACCGATGATGTCATGTAGTTGTGTGACGGAAAATTGGGAGGGTAGGTGGTTAAGGGTTAACATGGTAACATGATACCATTAAAGTATTAAGTTGATTACATTGTACATTTCATACAGTAGTATGAAGTGTATTATTCTCAAAAATGTTCGTTCACTGATAGTGAAGGCGATGAATTAAAAAAATGCCTACAGACATTTTCTCTAATAGGTAATAGTAGTAGTATCTCCTACAGAATGGCAAACATTATTTTCGGCTCACAAGAGTGTAGTTACCACAGCGTAGAAAATTATGTGTAGTTATATGTGGTTAAGTAAGGTACCAATTTCATAAGCATGTAACCAAACCAAGGCATTAAATAATTACCTATAGAATCGAATTGAACATGCAGATAGATCTATCACAGCAATATAATACTAAGTAGTAGGAAAAACGTGTTGTTCAGTGCGATACATAGAGATCATTTTCTGATGTGGTACGGTACCTACCTATAGTTTAACATACATACATACATAAAATCACGCCTTTATCCCTAATGGGGTAGGCAGAGCGAAAACGACCGAAAGGTCATTCCGCCACGTCTGACAAGTTTTGAGGGTTATTTCAGATGATCATGTGTATTGCTATAGTGACAGGTTGTCAGCCCATCGCCAAAATTGCAATACATTAAAACCCTCGAATCCCATAGCTGGTTTTTACAGCATGCCCGGGTGGAGATGCAGCTGGCACATTCTATGTTTTTCTATCACTCCCAGTTCAGCATGTTTAAGATTTACTGTATTATTAACGTTACGTACTTACCATTTATCTTTTTTTTGAGTGGATTTTTTCATCCCGTTTGTTTTCAATCATTTGATTATATTGTTTTTTATAATTAGGCACTAGAAAATGTTATCGTGTTTATTATATCGCAATATCGTGGACATTAAAATTACGTAGAGAAAATATTCCACGTATATTTACGTTTCTTCATATTTGATGAATAAGGATAGTTTTAGGAATATAAATGTATTTGAATTACCGTGGTTTTACCGAAAACATAAGAAATACATGCATAATCATCATTATTGTATTTGTAAACTTTTGCCCAAAGAGTACAGTAATATTACCTATCAGTCAAAGTCAGACTTCCAACTCCCAAACTTCTGAGTCCCAAACATGCTCCCAAAAGCAACAAAGCATAGAGCAGCATAGAGTTGGCATAGAGTAAATACTGACAGCGATTGAAGTGGCGACGTGACAGGTGAACAGATTTCCCGCGATTTTTGTTCAGGAGGACATATTCTTACTTGACTACATGCTTGACTACAGCGCCGCTGACAGCTGTACAAATATCGCAGTCGTAGCTCCATGTACTGTTCTGTTCATCCCTAAGAACAAGTTCGCCCTTGGCACCCCGTGGTTCAAGCTGCTGACCACACTGTTTACTGTTCCCTATTTCCCATCACGTACGCATCTATGGCGAATGCTCCACCGACAAGAGCGCTGCTCTTAAATTTAAGAAGAGGACGCATCTAAGTCGAGCTATTCATTCTTTAAAAATGTATATGTTACAGACAAAACCCAAAACCAGTCAATATGCATATTGACTGAGGGTGTCGGTCAAAACCCATATTGACTGATTTTATCAGATAAAATTTGACCATCTCTGCCACTCTGTCATTTCTGCCGCTCTGTTATCTCTGCCACTCTGTCATCTCTCCTACTCCGTCATCTCTGCCACTCTGTTATCTCTGTTAACAACAATCTTTTGACTAAACGTTTGAATTTCTAATCAGTCCATATCAGTTTTGACTGGTCACGTTAGTCAAAACCTATATTGACTGAATGTCTGGTATTTGAATCAGTCAATATGCATATTGACTAATTTTATTTGATAAAATCAGTCAAAGAATGTCATGATGACAGATAAGAGAAAGCCCGAGGGCGCAATGAAAAATTGTCTGTTCGCTATGTGTGCATAGCTTTCGACTCATTCCGAGCAAGTGTGATGAAATAGGTTTATAGGTACTAATTAATCATGAAAATGTCTTTTGTTTACTTGGAACACTTTTATTTATTCTTAGGTTCCTTTTTCGTCTCCGGAGGCGGTTTTGTCTATGAGTTCGGTGATGGTGGTGGACTAGACTGGAAAAGTAAAATAAAAGCAATTTAGAGTCGTATTTATAAAGCGATCTCAAGTTTGAGAGCGATATTAAGTATGGATTTGACAGGTCGTTTTGTACTGAAGTGACATTTCTGATACGAACTCAAACCCGCTGTCACTCTTGAGAGCTGATTATAAATAAGGGCCTTAATCCTGCATCTGAACAAGTAAACTTTTATTCTTCGAGGGATGAAAGTTATGAACTACGGTAGGAATTTACTTACAGGTTCTGTTTTGTTATCATGAGCAGGTGGGGCTGAGGCCGGTGCCTTATTTTCTGTCGGTCCTTTGTCACTTGTAGAACTACGTTCATGCTCTTTCTTTTCTGAATTAGATCCTTCTGTCTTTTCGGTTGAAGTCCTATGTGAAACGGGCGCTGGTTCATGTGCCGGCTCTGCTATGTAAAATGCTGTGCCCTTATCTGCTCCGTGTGCGACCGTCGGACCAATAGTGAGTCTTCTAACTTTATCTTTGCTGTGTCTTATCTTATGACTGCTTAGTTTATGGCCTGAATCTCTCTTTTCGTGTGCGGGATGAGCAGCTTCTGGGTCATGCCCATCTTCGTTCTTTTTGAGTGCAGGCTTATATGAAGAAGAATACCTTTTATCCGTTTGATTGGCTTCCGCCATTTCAAGTAATGATCTGCTTGTTACTATGTCGTCGGGGAGTCTGAGTAAAGAACTAAGTGGTTTTTGTCTAGGTTCATCTTCTTCATACATCTCTGCTTCTCGCTCAGCCCATCTCTCGCTCCTGATAATAATGACAATCATAAAGTTATCTCAGAAATTGAAATGTTGTTCCCTTTCTTAAAACAAAGGCTGTTGTACTATCCTGAGGTACTATCTACCTTTCTATAGGAAAAAAATAACTCAAACCTATTATATACTCTGTGCTTTAACTGAAAATTTTGTTACTAAAAACATATATCTTTTATGTACAGTCAAATAATAAATATAATAATAGTAAAAAAATATTTTACAACTTACCACAATTTCATTATTTCAAATTTATTTTCTTGCAACTGCTTGGATTTAAAGGCTTTGGCCATCGCCTCTTTGTAATGTGTATTAGCATTACTTCTTTTTATTTCAATACCATATTTCTCTTTGTCGATGGACTTGCGCTTGGCTTTTTCAGCTTCGATTGCAGCTATAGCTTTCATAACATCTTTTTTTGCATCTCGTATGGATAATATCGCGTCAGCTGCATAGAGACGCAGACTTAAGGCGAGATCTCGTTCGGATTTTGATATGGCGTCACGAGCGCAAAAAGTTGCTTTTCTCTCTATCACCCTTGCTTCGTCTTCTATATCCAGCAGTTGTTGAAGCCATGGCTCCCAGAACTCCCGTACGCTGTGAATAGTAAAGTACCATAAATTTTAATCTGAATTGTAAAGTGCATGTAACAAGTGGTATCACATTATAGTTTTGTTCTTCTGTACTTAGATCATCATCATTTCGCCTTTTCCCATATTACACGGAGTTGGCTACCTAATCTAGGGAATTGCACGTGGATACTGGTTTTTACACAGAGCTGCTGCCACCTGACCTCCGCAATCCAGAAGGAAAACCAGGCTCAATCCTAGGTTTGGCTTTTTCTAGGTCAGTGGCTAACTCAGCTGTCAGTTTTCAAGCCGCCAAACGACCTCTGACATGGCATATGGACGGACCAACATGCAGTGAAAGTGGAAGGGTGAATCACCTAAACTCTACCATAATTTTTACAACTTACCAAAATTTACACTCATCTAATGGGGGTACCATTTTTGTTGTTTTTCTACTTTTTGGGTGCTAATAAATTATCTAAATGCAGTATTTTGCCACAAATACATTTGCACATACCATGGTTATTTTATCTATTATTAATTTTATCTACATAAAATGATCATGATAGTGCTCGTGGATTTTGGATTATTTATAAATTATTTATTATTTTACGTTGTTTTTTTTTTTTTTTTTCATTCATCCATCACCATCCATTATAGGATAGGCAAAGGAACAGAGCCATACAGCCTCGTCTGTTGTAGCCATGTTTGTCACTCACTTAAAGAGTAGAGTAATAGCACCAGTGAATATCACTAATAAATATAGCATGAACCTCCATGGGTATAGCTAAAAGAAAATACACTCTGAAGACTAGGCTGCATGGGCTCACGCTCTTTGCCTTCCCAAACGGGAGGATAGTAAAAAAATGAACCGATTTGTGACTTCGAATGACTTCGAAGAAAAGTTTTTAATCTAGGTGAGGTAAATAATTTATTCTCAATCTGCAAACTTTAATTAAATTCTTGGCTGTTGCAAACAAACTGCAACAAGAAAAAAAATACATTTAGATAGATAGAATGATAAACATTTTATTAGTTACAAGGTACAGTTGAGTAAATCAAAGATCATTTTAAGCTCTATCAACACACATCCCACACGTCTGGGCCTGGGCAGGTAACTGGTTAAATAGGAATGAGGTTGGTTGGTGTTGGTCCCTTCTTAGGGTTCCGTACCTCAAAAGGAAAAAAGGAACCCTTATAGGATCACTCGGTTGTCCATCTGTCTGTCTGTCTGTCCGTCCGTCCGTCTGTCAAGACCCTTTTTCTCAGGAATTCGTGAATTTATCAAGTTGAAATTTATTCTGAATACTCAAGTCTACAGTCCCTTGAAGCTGTAAAATAATCATACTTCTAAGTCTTGGAAATCAAAAGATACGAACGTTTGTTTGATTAATTGCAAGGGAACCGAAAACTCATAGTTTACTTTTTTTGTGATCTAACAAAAAAAAAAAGTTTTTGGACTTTTTCCTTTGATTGTGCTAGGAGACATTGCTTCTTGCTAAATTTCAAGATCCTAGGTCACCGGGAAGTACCCTATAGGTTTTGCCTTCTTACTACCCGTGGACCTACAATCATGAAATTTAGAAGGAAGCAGTGTCTAATAGCACAATCAAAGGAAAAAATCTAAAAATTGTAAATTAGTTCAAATATCACCAAAAAAAAGGATTACAAACTTATTTTCGTAGTCGTCTCCCTATATCTACAATGGGGACAACAGCAAACCTCGGTGAGCGAGTCCGACTCGCACTTGACCGGATTTTTTTCCTTCACTCTTATTGGTCAGTTGGCCTCGGTCTAGGCACGACCCTGACGTATAGGTCTTTCTTCCTTCCGCGAAAGGCCGTGTTGCTCTAAGATAGGTATAGGTTAGGTACTTATTACGGCACACTTACGGGTAGAGCTTTGGAGTCATCTGTTTTTTTTAATTTTATATTTCGTAATTTAGTCCGTTATTCTACCTACCGAGTGTAAGGGACAGCGTACCAAAAACAGATGGGGGTGGCTCATTAAACGAAACTGAACTCACCAGGAAAATATTTCAAGTTTTTTCCATACAAATGCTGGTCTGATCGTGGTGGTCATTTAGTATAGAAAAGTAAAAAATAAATTAATCTCCTGAAACAATTTGTTCATCAATCAGATTCTGGTACGCTGTCCCGTATAACCCGTATATCTGGTGGAATCAGGAGCTTGAAAACTAGATGCAGCTCAGTCCGTCTGTCTAGTCCCTTCGGAATGTATGTGTTAACGGCAATTGTGTACAACTCGGCATTAAACATGTAACGAATGCCCCCCCCCCCTCTACCTACCTCTTAACCCCTAAAGGAAATAGAGATGAATAGAGAAGGGAAATGTTGGAGAGATAATAATATTGAGAAGAGATATTGTCTAATATAGTTACTAATGGCTCGTGATAATAATATTGGCTCATATGCGATCGTCTAATATGGTTAGGACCGTACGTTGTGATTAAGTATAATGTAATCCAGTATTCTTTTAGTGGTAGCGAAATATTTCTTAAATATAAGCTCTCTCTAGATTATTGGGACGAGGCGGGACAGTGCGTGGGGAAACTGAACCTCATTCCAGCTCCTACCAGTCGCTGGAAGAGAATAGTATATTGCTAACCAAAGGATGTAAGTCATCAAATGCATACGAGGTTTTTGGCGCCCGAGCG
>JARACY010002967.1:0-37295 GCA_029255725.1 Scrobipalpa atriplicella | reverse complement strand
AACCTTTCAAGGCTGCAGTGGATAGATCTTAATTGTCTTTTGTGAGGTTTCGCCTTGCTCATTCATAATTACGTTCGTTTCATCACAGCAGATGGAAAATATTTGATGGACAAAATTTTATTGAAAGTAATGATTTAGTAAACCTCCAGGGAGTCCGATCCGAAGAAGAGGAAGACCGAAGATGTGGTCAAAAAATAGCTAAGTTCCTACGGAGTTACGCCGAACAGAGCGAAGAAACTGGAAAGAAAAAACAAAACGGCAGATCACACCATCAGATGGGAATATTGCCAAGAAGAGAGAGAATAATGATTTAATTGTGTTTGAGAATGATCTTACACAAGAGATAGGTACCGAGGACCGGACAAAGTGGAGTAGATAAAGCCGAGAAGCTAATCCCTAGAACTGGAGAACTCAAGGCAGAAGAAAGAGAACAGTAGTATCACAGTATAATATATATAATCTGACGATGACGTTCTGACTAACGGTAGTATACCTACTGAATACTAAAAATACTATGCAAAGTGCAGTGCATGTAAAGAAAATAAAAGACGTACTTTCTAAAACTTGGGCTTTTCAAATTAGTCACAAATTCAACATTTTTTCAGTTAAGAACCCAAATGCATGCATAATAAATAACGTGAAACCCCACTTTTGAAGAAAACGTCTTTTTGTCTCTTGTACATTTACTCAGCTGATGATCAGTATTGTTATGAAGGTCGGTTGTCATGACCGAAGGTTCCGAACTATAGTTATTATGAATTTTTGCAGTTATGAGCCATTATTTATGAAATATTAATATTTGTGGCTTCAGTAAAACTGTTTGTTGTAAAGCAAAAGTATGTCTAGGCCCAACCGAAATTTTCGGAGATTGATTAAGTTGCTAAATTTTAGTAATACATAATTAATTGTAATCAAATCGTAATGAAAATGCTAGCAGGCTGTCCACACAAACAAAGGCTGATTGACAGCAACAATAACACTAACAGAGTAGTGAAAGTTAAACAGTGCAAGATGTTTGAAAACATTGATTAAGGGTACAAAAACAACGGAAGAAAATGTGGGTTAATGCAACATGTAGTTCCGCCAATCAACAGAACCGTTTGCTGTGAAGCATTTAATAGAAAAACCATTTAAAAGAACGATTTTGAGGTTCTTCTTCTATCGAGTGGAGTTTTCGAATCAACTTGGCGAATCCTGGCTTCAGAAATCGCCCAGGCTCTCTTACATAGTTTATGTAACGACCACTATCAAGACAGCGACCACGACATCGCTTTTTCTTGACAGACAGAAGTTGAATTCATTCTGCATTGTCCTAACTACCCAAATTGGTGTAAATCCCACAAAGTTATGAATTGAAATCAACTTTGTGTTCCCCGTAGGAATCGAACCCACAACCTGGATCGACTCACACCAGAAGGCATTGCGTTACAGAAATAGTTTAACAGAACCATTTTGAGGTAAAGAGACTGCAAACATCAAAACGGAGATTGTGCAAGATCCTTCCAACAATGGGATTAATGTAGCAAGGTCGAGAAGAACACATGCCAGATAATAAAGTACCTGAGTGTTGATTCGGATTCGTTACAGATTTCGACATCGGAATGTGTCAGACAGAATAACATTATAGTCTAATAATCCATACGTATAGTATATTCACGCCTGTATCCCTTAGAGCATAGGCAGATCATCAACAATTTTATAATAAGGCGTTTACGTCACGTCTGCCAAGTGTGAGGGTCATTACTAAAATCAGAAACAGCTTAAGTATTAGCTATAGTGATGAGTGGCTTTTCGTCTGAATTTCTACAAACTTCTTTCTACTGATTTCTACAGTATGCTCGGGAAGAGGATCCGTTGTACATTTGTACCTACCTGTGTGTTTCTATTACTCCTATTCCAGCATAAAGCATAATCCTTAGTGGCTGATATCCTGTTATGTTCCATTTCTGATTTTGACATCGGAATGTGTCAGAACATTTAATATAGTCAATAATCTGTGGTAAAGAAAAGGTGGCCATGCACCAGACATGTGTCTGATCTGGTACCACATCGTGAATTATCGAGCCACGTGTTCAAAAACCTCCCATTCACGGTCCGATCGATCACGATCTCGATCGGTATGGCGTTTGCGCAACTTCTTTGTTAAGCTGTGATTTGAAGGGTCCTGGTATGTAAAGTACTTTACATATCTCATGCTCAGTAAGTGGTTCATACAACCCTAAAACCCGGGATGTAAGTGGTACTTTGCATCATAGGTTTTGAAACCTATGCTGCAAAGTAATTTGAATAAGGAACTGTCAAATTGCAAGAAAAAAAAAGTTGATAGCCTTATTTCAAACACACGGAATCGGATGATTAATCGAATCGGAATCGATTTTAAAACAAATTCTATTCGAATTTATTTAAATATCGAACTGGCCAGTACTAAATATGACGCATAGAGTCACGGAATAAGGCCATAAAAATGTAAACATAGGATTATGAAAATTATGAAATTTTTACTCTGTGGTTTTTATAACATATTTATAACCTCAAAACTTGAGTTTGTCGATTTATTACTTAGCATTTTATTATAAAACATTAACAAATTAAACAGTCAGTATACTTAACAAAATGTCTACTTGCAAATTAGATAATTTTTCTTACGCGAATGCATATATTTGTGATGGTTAAATTCGCTCATAGTGAGTTGGTATTGCCTACTGTTTCGTCGTAATTTCATGTTTTAATTTTCTTATATTTTCCCATAATTTTAACTTATCTTTCATTCGATATGTAAAGCATAGTGCTTACCTCATGGTGTAAGTCATCAAATGCATACTCGTACCATTAGCGCCCTCGCTGCGCTCGGGCGCCAAAAACCTCGTATGCATTTGATGACTTACATCCTTTGGTTAGCAATATACTATTGGTAGTAGTTTCTTTATGCAAATGTGAAGCAAGGTGAGCTGAGAAAAAGTCTTATGAAATGATTCTAATCGTTTGTTCTTTGTTGTTAGCCGTAATTTGCTCATCCAATAGGAAAGATTTGATACCGACTTGCAGAATCATATCAAGTAGGTTATTCTATGTAGTGGTAGAAATAACAAATACAATACATTCACTAGTTTAGGTTGTAATAAAACCCTTGTTGTGTTACTATTAAAGTCCTTTTTGAATGATTAATTTTAGTTTACAATACCAGTGCCTAAGTTGTTTCAATTTAGTTAATTGTTCCAGACCAGGAGTCGCATTTTTGAACCACTCGAACGCTAATGCGCATACGAAAGAGCCACATTCGCATGCGAAATTCCAAAATCACTATTTTTGAACATTCATACGTATACGAATCCTGCAACGAGTGGTCTAAACCACTCGTTGTATTTTCTACTAATCGAAACTCAAGTACTCTGTGGTCGCGGAAGTGAGACAGACAATCATTTGACAAGTGACACTTTAACTTTTTAATTTACTTGAATTTACGTTCCGTTTCTCTGCGATTCATTACCGGTTTTTGGAATCAAAGATTTTTGTTAGTGGCGGTGGTGGTATAGTAGGTATATTTCTGCGTAGAAAGTTGGCAACACAGATTTCTACTGATTCAAAAATACGTAAAAACGTGTGTGATAGAAATTAATTTCGTGCACGAAGGAATTTCGTATGCGCTTTCAGTTTTCGATTCGAACGGTTCAAAAATGCGACTCCAGTGTCATAAATGCAGGATGCATTATTGTTTCGCGTACCAGCTCTACATAACTAATTGATGCGTGGGTTCACCATTAGATTCGTTTTCATTAGGAATTTTATGATCTTAACTGTCAGAACAATCACTATTTTTTTTTTTCAATTTGCATATTTAATTATTATTCAAAGTTCATCATGTATTTCAAATTGTTCTTTTCTATTATTCTACTTTCAGCAGATGTTTCAATTTATTAATTGAAAATGACTTCAAATACAAAATACTTTGGATTGGAATTTCTTTTTAAAGTGCATAAGAGAAAGAAAATCTCTTATTGTAATACCAAGTAAAATGTTTTCCACGTTAACAAATCAAAGCAAGCCATATTCTATAGTTGGTTGGCTTCAGCTTACGTCGAAAACATAAGCAGATAATGGAAACCTTGGCCCGTGGCTGTAACTGGAACGCTAATCTAATATACTGGCGCAGTACCGTTTTAATGGTAATAGCTACCATGACTAGCTTCAGCCCCTATAGTCTAGATTATACTATAGCTGGTATACTTTGCGACCTAAAAAAGTAATAAGTATGGAGAGTATATAGGCGGCGTGATTGGAAGATTCTTTGAATTGATCACAGCATGTGGGCATCAGTGTACTTAATAAACCTTATGTAGATCGATCTGACCAGTTTGAAAACAAAACTTTGATTTAAAAGCCAATCTTAACGGAACTAAGTATAATATGAAACAATTTAAAATCGAAGCGACTTGACTCAATAATTTTAAATTAAATTTAAAGATAGCACCGCATGATGTTGATGATATTGAACGATCTGATATTTTAGAGAAAACATTCAACAATTAAGATAATATTAATTGTAAGCAAATTACGTGGCACAATTTAGTTTAAAGGTAAATATGGAATATTAATGACGCAATGTTATTCAAAATACCGCCATAATAATAATCAATTAAGTCAATACTTATACCTAATCAAATTTTAAGTCATCTAAAGTGATTATTTAAATAAAGATCGCGTTAACAGTCTCGTGTTTATTACCTTCAATATTATTTATAATATTTGCAAAATTGTAAAAAATAATTATGCAGTAACAATAGTTATGGACAACGAAGTGACAATAGTTGGCCTGGTGCCAGGAGGTTGCGCTTTGTGACGTCATACCACCTGTACAAAGCGAGGTTCTACGCAGGAGTTTATCAAGTGTCATTGAACATTACCTTTTAAATTTTAAAAAGGACTTTGACATGAAATTGAAACGGCCTATTGTAAATAACCATTTAAATCATTCTCCGTACCTAACAAATACAGAACAAAGATAGTCTAAGAAAAATAATAACTGACATTTAAAAAGTCGAGAACACACGGAAACGTTTACTAGACAAAGAAACTCTCAAGGCCCTCCAATCGAAGACAACCAGAATCAGAAATCACAATAATGAACACATTCATATTGAAACAAAGGCACGCATAATGAACTGGTAAGCAACGCAATTTAAACCTATAAAACCAATTGGAGTAAAATGATAATTGAGCAAGTTAAACGACTTAACAAGGAACGGACCGCAAAGAGGTTTTTGTTGATCCAAACAGTAGTTCTCACATAATAATGATGTTCCAAGAATCTACCGCAGCCAGTATAGACATTACGCGAGGTCTAAAAACTATCTTTGCGTCTAGAATTGATAATGAAGTAACTATTACAAGTTCTGACCCGTTTTAACTTGTACTAGCACCACTATCCCATGTAAGTAAAATTACTGCTGCAGGTACAATAAGTGATGATAAAAATTATCATAAATATACATATGAAGAGCAAAAGATAAACAGATGATAGAGAAAAGATTTTAATGACAAAATGCATAATAATGACCTAGGAAGACTATCCAGAAAACTATACACAAAAGCAGAATTTAAACATTGTGAATAAAAATAAAAATGATTAGGTATTAAGTTGATTTATGTGGAGCCACATGAAAACCTACCATAATACCTAACCATTTTAATTCAAGATGTAGATAGCTAAATTAATCTTGAATAATGCAATCATCGACATAGTGACACTGAAAAAGGTGCACTAAAACTATTATGATTATGACATAGTGCATGCTATGCTTGGCTAGTTGCCTTTTCATGCCCAAGTTAAGCTTAACGGGGTAATAGTCTACATAGTCATGCTCCCTAAGCCCTGTTCTAAAAACCCGCTCGCCAGTAGAATGGATAATAAGCCAAGTGGGGCCAATACTGGAACAAGTTCAGACCTATTCAGAGAAGACTACGCAACGCTTCAAATTTTATTAAAGAAAGCATATAACATATTTTAGATATCTCAATTTTCCCATATGTAATTGCAGTATTTTTACAACTTACATTTTACAGAATTAAACATTTTTTACCAACCAGATTACCCTAGCAATGATTACCCTAGCAGATGACCAAAGCAATCTATTTAAAAACAACGCTGGCTAACTCTGTCAAAACCTTTCTTAGATAATTGGAGATTTTTGGACACGCAACGTAGGTCGATTTGCGCTATTTACTTCAATTTACAATTGGAACAAGTACTGCCCAGTGGCGATAAAGGAAGACTGTGCGTGACTTGTCTACTGGTATGGACATCCGGACTGGAGGGACAGTCTGAATAATAATCGTCAAAGACTCAGGAATCGTGAATCGTGGCTTAAGGATCATGCGGTTAAAATACGTACAGGAAGTTTGCATAACTCGGTAGCTTGAACATAAATTTTTGGCGTTGTGTAAAATTCCAGCAATTGACTTCCAAACTTTGAATGAACCAATGCTTTGTTCATTTGGTCATCGTTATTTTAGGAAACAATAGACTATTATTGTTTGTTAAGGAGTTCTTAAGCATCAGTAATTTTGCTATTGAAAACATTCTTCAAAACCTACCATACTTAAGCGTGTTTTCGCTTCGTTCATTCAATCTTTCATGCTAACTCTTAAATTCAAATGAAGAACTAATGATCACCTAATTAGTCGTTGAAAATGGCTGTTAAATTGAAATTGCCGGAACTGTTAACGGAATTCTAAATTCAAATATTCAAATGCGAACCGGTACTGCGCAGACGCAGACTGGAGTTCACTTGGTGGCTTAAAACAGCCTTCTAAGGTATCTTGGTTTCTGTTAGGGCTTGCACTAATTTGGTACAATGTAATGAGTAAGTTAAACATTAAAAGAGCATTAGAAACCAAAACATTATTATGATTTATAAATGATTCATTCTTCCGCAGTTCCGCATTTAGTGGTTGCCATCAAACTGGTGCTTGCATCAAATTGTAATTAGTATAAAATATTATTGATGGTTGGGGAAAACCGATATTATTTTCATTCATAAATCCATTTATATGACATTCTTCGCGGTGAATTCCATTTTGAAACAAAAATAAATTTGCTCAAACACTGTTGCTAAACACAACCCTATCCTTAAACGGACTAACAAGAGCACAACTGGCCGTGACATCGGCGATAATCCTGTTTGGAATAGAAAAACTCGCTCAAGATAACCGATAGACTCAATCATTAACATAACAAATGGATCTCCATGGGAACCAATGTTGTCCACACAGACCACTTCCTAATATGGGGCAAGACCTGTTTTAACTGTAATAGGTCTGTTTACTATTAAAACAATAAGAACACTAGCATAAATTTGTTGTATGTGATGTTGCACGTCTAAAATAATGTAGAAGAAATAAGTTTGTAAAGACTAGATAATTTATCGATACTCTTCATGTATTCTTCGCTATATTTGTAAAATAGCTTTGGGACTTTGTTATGGAACACAAAGTCGTCCAGGTAATTTCTGGGTGCTCAAGGTAGCAGGTTGGCAAAAAATAACACATTTCCAACCAATAGATCAATGTTTGCGCATTCACTGGGGTTACACTTGGATGCGCAATTCATTGTAAGGATGTGGAATAAAGAGTAGGGTGATCCTTAGGACCTTTGAATTGATGAAATGAGGTCTCAAAGTATGTGAAGAATGTAACAGTCATCTCACAGGTAGATGGCCCACAACTGGTTTCTGTTTGTGCTTTTTTTGTCGGACCCCTAATTCTTGGCCTGCCATTAAAATTATGACTTTTATTATCGCGCCCAAATTGATCTCATCAAATTGAAACAGTGTGAACTGGCCTGTTCTAAATAAGTGCGTAAACCTGTTGAGAGATTTGGTGATTGTGTTATCGTCAAGATGGTGTTTCAAAACTTTATCATTTCAATTGAACTCCACTTGATACATTACAAAATCTGATACCAATTTTCGATCTAGGAAACAAGTTGAGTTTAGATCGTCAATTACAGACCCAGTTTGGCAATCTATTAGATTATGAGAAACAATGCTATTTCCTAGTTTCCAATAAAGTTACAAATAAGTTGGCAGAATAATTGGTAGATTAAAATCTTAATAAGGTCTGGTCGTGACTGGTCCATTTGGTCTCAAGGTGGTCTTAATCGAGCGGAGTAGACCGAGTGATTTCATGCGTTTTGACAATGCAGCTGATACAGGACATAAGAATTCAAGGGTAACGTGTGCCTTGGTCTTTTTGTGGCGTGGTTTTCGTGACCTAGGCATTTCTGGGCTAAAGGCATCTAAAGTGTTAATACATGCGAGCGGTTGTCGTGAAATGGCACGACAGAAGAATGAAGATTAGGTAGATGTACTAAATGTGTATGTCGGATTTCCCCAACTTTTAACCTCATTGGATGTTACGACTTCGTAATATTAAGCTTTATTAATCTTAAAATCACAGTTGTCTTGGAGACTAATGTTAACATTAAAATGATTTATGTAACAAGTAGAAAAAATTGTAGCAGTAATTTTGTTTGTCATATTTTTTGCACTCACTGGCGATCTCTATCGAGACAAAATGGGACCGCACACGATGGTTTTTTTTTGTCTTTACAAGTAGCATTACCTACATTTTATAATAATTACACGCTTAAAATATTAATAGATACTTCAGGATTTTATACTTCAAGTGTTTCTTGGTTAAAAGCATTTTAAGTTTTAGCATACGGTTTGTAGTTTTTTTAAGCTTCTTGTGACCCACTTAAAAATGCCGTTCTTTTGCATAGCTAAAATAGGTTAACCGCCACTTGAACCATTTTTAGTTTTTCCACCTTTTTTTACATCTGCGACCCTCTAACTCGAAAAAGCGGCTTAAGTTAAGCTTTAAGTGGTTTGTTTCAAAAACTACATCTGGGCTATAATAACGGTCTTGTCTATTAAAGAGACTACTATCATTACTGATAAGATACTGAAGGCCTTCTAGCAAATAGTATTTCACAAAATTACTACCTGCTTTGATTGTAGACACTAAAGTATTACTTTTATCTTTCAGTCTATTGTAAGTCAGTCCTTTTACAATGTTTTTGTTCGCTACTATTTTGAAGGACTTTACCACAATGATTAGATAAGTAATAAAGGGAGGGGCTACTGGTGCACCTTGGTTGACAATCACTTGGCTAATATGGAATCGTAGGAGTTTAATAGTTCACAAACAAGGTTAGAAGGATGTAAGAAATATGTAAGGCAATAGAAATATTTTATACACACTTTCCGATCCGTGATTACGATTTATTTTAATCAGACACATATTGTCTCAAATATAAAACTTAACAGATTATAAACATAATATAATAACTTACAGCAAATGGAGCTCATTTTACAATATAATCCTTGGACGATATAATCCAATTATATGAAAAAATAAAAATGAGATTTAACGCAGCAAAATGTTTGTATCCTTGAGAGCATAAAATTTATTGGACCAAGATATTGGACATCAAAAGACAGAATGGAAATATTTAAATGTGACATGTTCTATATGATATACCTCCCATACACACTCTTGACTTGACCGATCTCTCCAAACTCGCTTCAAGAATAGCATTTTTTGCAACGTAAATAAGAAAACGGACGTTGAAGAGTAAGAACCAGACGCAATTAAACTTTACGAGCGAAAATTAGATATTGCGGAAACTGATCCTCGGTTTTTTTGTTTAATGTGTTTTTTTTCATAGCACTTGACCTGAGAGAAGAGTCATTGCCCTCAGGACAGGTACTTACTGAGAGGCCAGGAACTTCTTTCACTTCTTCTGTTACACTTAAGCTGACTTATATTGAAAATGAAGATATAATTTAGGCAGATGTTGAAGATATTGGTAGACAGTTAAACAGGTACTTATAACTTCAACAGCAAGTTAAATGGATTACAAAAACGAACTTTCAAATTATGTGCTTATTTTATTGCACAAAGTAACTTGTATACGTAACAAAAGGACAAAACACATTCAACTGACCCTACAGCCAAACCCGGATGATGATGATAATATAGAAATAGAACATTTCAATTTTTTACATCTTCCTGAGATCAGGCAATGTACCAAGACAAGATCACGTAGAAAACGGTGCACCGCCACGGTTGACTGAAGCAACCACCACACAAAACAAGCAAATCGGCTCAAAAAATGAATCGGAATTACAGTACCAACAAGACTTTAATTGAATATGAGTGGCGCTGCATCTTATGGAGAAGTGTTAGAAACATGACTTTGGCAGCGTTAGTTTCTTTTTTCGTCACGTGCGTTTATAGCCTTGACGTACTTCAGTTAACTCTACGGTAGGCTGCAGAATTGTTTGCGATTGGCTCTTTAGAAGATGCGGTTACGGATATTATCGAGATGCCATTGAACTACGATTATTACGTTGGTGTTATGAGATGGTTACGTAAGGGTAATATCAGTTCAAATTTCAAGAGTATGAAAATTACTTTTTGGCTAAAAAATATATGTTTAAATATCCCTTAGCTAGAAGAATTGGCGTTTTGTTTTAGTTTTCTATTTTGTTTTTCTATCCAAAACAACAAATATCACGGGGCATTCTTGTTATCAGCTGACGTGTCCTTTATTATTAAATGAGATTACGGCTAAGCAAATATTTAGATCCAAAGTGAGAATAACAAAACAAACAGACAGATTACAATGACAATTCCAATAATACCTACTCGACTAAGTTAGTATATGATATCAATATAAAATCAAAATGAAAAGGAGCAATAAAATATCGATAGCTTATTTCATAAAAGCTGGTGTAACATCTTTTAATAAAATTTTATTAATCTGAATTTAGAAACCAGCAATTTCTTTATTGTAACTTTTTACTTTAACCATTTTATTGCAACAAGTGGTAATGATATTATTAAAACTTTACAGAAAGTAAATTTTATGAATATTAAAACATGAAAGAACCGCACGCAACTTTATGGAAGAACCACTTAAATTAAACTAAAAGGAGTAATTCACTTAAAAATTTGAAAGGCCTCAAAACGGTTCTTAAAACAATTTCGAGTCATCGAACTTCGTAAAGGCAAATTTTGTTCTACCGTTACTTTAAAAGTAATAACTTGTTGGTTAAAAACCATACGCTACCTATATATGTGATATCCCACTGAGGAAGTTAGGTTTTCAAAATAGACATCAATAAAGTTTATAAATAAGAAAGAGGCAGAGCAAGGAAAGGCCCCTAAAAACTATTAGATGCCAACAATAAATGGTACAGCTTCAAAAATGGTGGGAACAAAGAAAGAAAGCCTTTTGGCCAGAAGTGAGATAAATCATGATCTTTCACTATTTGTCGTCCATCATAGTTAGCCACCGTCAGTTCCGTAGTAAATATTATGGTTTATGTCTCCAATGCCAATATAGAAGAAGCAAAATTAGAGGTATTTATGTGTTGTTGACGTGATGATGATGCAGTATCATAGTACCTACATGGGTGCTTAAAGCCAGTGCGTGAGGTTCCAAGCGATTGGCCACAACGCTTGGCCAACCATGCTGCAGCCTCAAATATAGGAAACGTACATGGTCATCTGCATAGCCAGTTTTTGTAGGTAGGTATTTAGGACATGTAAATAATATTGTTTCTTTGGAAACTTTCCAGTTTTGTAGTACAAATGTTGCATTTGTAACAGTATTCTTGAGCATTGTTGATGCGAGGAAGTGGGTTGATGCGAGGCGTCATGACACTTTAGACCATTTTATTAGAAAATCTTAAGTTGTTTTTTGACCTATTGCAGTAAGATGTTGGTTGATGTCTTATGGCAATAGTCTAGGCGGTCTGACTGCCTCTGTTTTCTCGTTGTCTAGACCTTGGACTCTCAATCCTACTATAGACTGAATCACCTATGCCTGCTAAGATAAGTAAGATGATTCCATGCTTCCAGTCTTTGAACTGTTGGTGTTTTAAAAATTCTGACAACAGGGTCCATTAAGTCGTTAAGAGTCATACTTCAGACATACTTTTTTGTATGCAACTTATATTAAATCCGTTTTGTACAGCAGACGCCTGATTCCATTTATCTCATGATAAGATCACTCATTGTTATCCTTATCATTATCCTACTTAGTATCATGTTTACTTTTGACTTTATTTTTGTCTTTGTTTCGACCTACTTATTCATAACTGAAGCAGTGCTTGATATCCTGACCTTAGTGTTTCCTCTATATTTACTTTCGTCATAAACATAGTCACAGCTTATAACGTTTACGATTCCGTTTCAGTGGTATTATTAACACAGTATTCAGCACATAACAACGATAAAACTCCTTCATGTTGTTGTTGTCGGTCTATGGCTTTCGACACTTCCTGCTGCTTACAGCTGCTGTATGGCTGATTTAAATTCTATTTTCCGACAAGTATATTTGAATAATTTCTTACATGCATAACCACGCCACAGGCCAGAGTACAGGCTATTTGGGTTGAAAACTCGATACTAGGGTCGGTAACATTCACATTTATAATTGGTTTTCTACCAATAAGATTCGCGATTTAAAAATCTATTAGTGCTTTACTTTTGCGAAATAGTTATTTGTTGCTTTAATTCACTATCGTCCTCATTTTTATTTTGCCTTTATCGATTTGTTCTATCCTGCATTGGTTATTTATCATATACACCTCCTCATCTACTATGTCTTTCAGCGTCTTCTCTTCATTCATTCAGTATTCTGTATATTGGCAAACTCATAATGCATACCCCGATCACATAACAGCTATCAAGCCTTGTCGGTCAGTGGCACTTCCTGTCCTGAACGCTGGCTGCACCGGCTCCATCACGCATTCACTCGCGTGCCAATATTGCCAGCTCGGTTCCTGCAAGGAAAGTGGGACATTATCATATTTATACTGGCGTCGGACACAGGGCGCTTAGTTTGATGGGAACTCGGTATACGCGTGGACGACTTGGTGGGGTGATGATGTGACATGGTTGAGAACATTGAAGTGATGATGTGATGTGTTGGTAAACGGAAGTTGGTGCGGACTTTCGTTTGATAGCGGTGAGAGAATGTCATTTCTTCTTAGCTTGTGTATTGATACAGTACACCTAATTTTGAATCAGTGTTAACTTATAATTCTCCTTCTATAACAATTTTTGTACCTATATTTCAATTATAGAGAAGTTTGGTATATATCTTTGTGTCTTACCTATGCTGCAAAACTTTTAAGTATAATCATTGTCTACAATAGACAGGTGTACACAAAATAAATCGTTGCATAAAAAAGCAATTCATTTGTCGTATCCTACACAGGTTTATCAAAGTCTCACACATTTGTTAAAACTATTGTTCACTATTGTTGGCCCTTGGAACTTTGTGTCGCAACGTTAGGTACATTTCTAGATTTTCCCATATAAATTTTATTTTGTCTTCTAACAGTTTTAAGATACCTTTGCAGTGTTTTGGATGATAGCATTTTAGAAAGTTGATTTTCAATAGTAATATAGTTGTATGTAAACACTTATTAAATAGTGCAGGTGTCGGTGTATTGAAAACCGAAATGGGTGCTTATTCAACGAAATCGAACAACTTTCACATAGACATTCTACTGAAGCATGAAAAAAAAACCATACAAGTTTTATGATCGAAGTTAATACAGTGAATCCTACAAGAGAATGTCAATTACATTAATTACAACCGCAAGCAGTAGGTAAACACATCTAGCCTAAGGCAGTTTATTAATGAACATGGTCAAATCATGTTAAATAACTTTCTCTTTGGTAGTGATCGTATTAATATCGATTTCAACGTCATCGAGATGTCGTGTCGTTGTTCGAATCGATTTAGCATTCAACGTGTTGACGAGGAGACTGTTACATATACTAAGCTAGATCATCAATCATCATTTAATTAAAATAGTACTACAATTAGTTGTAAAGTTTTTGTCTCATGTTGATAAGGAAATTGGCAATGGTAAAATAGTATTTAAATGTTTTATATAAGATAAAAATTAATTATTAAGAAAATGGTTCGAAAGGAATTCTTTGAAATCCATTTCGTTACTCTGAAATTCAAACAAAGTCCTCTAGCTAGGTATAAATAAAATCAATAACTTAAAAAAAATATCAAATCCCTAAAATATTATTTCAATTGCACTCAAAACATATATTCTGAATTTCAAAGATAAAGGTCGATCAAAATAACTAGAATATACAAAAGTCACCATCGGTACATGATCTAGTAAACACATTTCACTATCAACAGTTCCCAGACACAATAAAGGTGTACTACAATGTAGGCTAGTAATTAGAGCTGTTAGGTAATTTAGCTGGTACTAGACTAGTCATTAAATAGTAGGACTAATTTTAGCACAGTTACATAACTGGGGATGACTGATGATGATGAGGATGACAGTTTGTGTGCATGTGAACATAGTGAACCGCATGCATGTGATGGCGATCACAATATTATTATTATTATTATTTATTTATTAGAAAACGAAACATACATTAAAAAAGCGAAAGTGGCTACAAAAACTCCCTGAGGGTTTATGTGTAACCACTACTCGTCACAATCAAAATAAAATATAATTAAAAGGTAAGAGAAATAACCAAAAGTTAAAGAAGTACCTACCTATTGCTAAAATAAACTAATACCTGTTGGTTGACCTGTGTGTTATTCTATCTTCTTCACAAAAACAAATTATTAAGAAAGCCTGCAAATGCAAAATGTTGCAGAGTTACATGCCGATTTGATAATTTTTAATCGTTAAAAGAAAAATTGACACTATTTTTGGAGGTAAATTCTCTATTACTAAAAATCTAGGAATAGCCATCAAACCAATAATGATGATATGAATCTTCAATGGGTGCATGGACAAAAATTAACGCTTGGTCTAAAATAACTATCACTGAAACTGTTTCTATGTTGATTGATACTTACAGTAAACAAATAGTTAGGTAACCCTAGTAGCGATACATTTCAGCGTTGTGTAACTGGTGATTAAGCTTTTAGCATTCAATCAAGCCGAATAACAAGGCATAATAACCAATACTTTATTTGGTTACTGACCTGTTATTTTTTTAATTATGTAACTTAGGTACTATAGGCTATTCAGGATATGTGCTGTGCTGTGCTGCCAAAAGTTATCGCATCTCTGGTTAAACCTGTAATATACCTGTTACAGGTTACCTGTTATATCTAGAGATAGTAGAATATCTACCAGGCCTACCAGCTATGTTTTGTATTCCACTAACCATCAAGACAAGAGGCTAAGCCGTAACTGCTTAATAAATATCAAGAGTTAGAGAAAATTTAACCAGCTAAGTTTCAATCTGTGGTTATAAGGCGTTATTATTAAGAATGTGGTGATACAGAAATATACCTATGAGGAAAACACAACTAAAATTAATTAGAAAAACCGCAGACAGCATGGAATACTAAGTTAGTAATATATTTTCAGAATTTCAGAGATCATAAACATATTTTTTAATGCGTTGAAGACATAGGTTAAAAACAAGTTGTTATTGTAGGCTATGGATAGGATACATTTTGTGAAATTACTTGAAACTAGACCGTTGTGACGATTTATTTTCTGTTTTTTTTTTTTAGAAATTACTGCTGCTGAAATTAATTAAGTTAAGGCCAAAACTTGTTTAGAGGTCGAATTACGCAAATTGTACCGGATAATCTATAATCGTATTTTTGTTTGCATTCGCAAGCATTCGACAAAAACGCACCGACGATGGGCCAACTACTACCAAATAAGTACGAAGTTTTTACAACTCTTCATTGCCTATACGCAATAAAAATGGGCATCTTAATTGGGAAATTCAATTACCTGCCCGCGATATGCCTAATTACAAAACTGCTGGGTTTTTATAATTAGATCCATTTGAAATAATCACTAGATCTAAGTAGATTTTAAAGACACACACATGGTCGAGAAAATGACATACTTTTAAAAACCATACTTTTTAAGAAAATATTTTTGCAATTATTCTCAAGTCTACTTCTATTAAAATCTTTTGATCGTGATGCCCTTTATATTAGTCGATGTTACTTATCGCTCTGCCCTTGAAAGTGCTCTACATGCTCCAAACCCTCAACTGTATCAATTTAATTAACTTCCCAACACTTCAATCATTCTAGCACCGATATGCGGTCGTTATCGGTCGCCATCTTTAATTTAATGGATCCGATCCGTCTATCTGAACCTCAATCAGCTTTATCTAAATTACCGAGTCCTTGCCACTTTCAACACTATATTTCGAAGGCAGATTGCAAACGAAAATGTATTAGGAAATACTATGCATAGCTTTACTATTAAACAATACGATGCGATCTAACCCAATTTCGAATGATTAAAAATAATAAAGTTGCGCAATTTATTTTAAATTGTATGAAATAACAGGCCACTTACATATCGAAATTCAAATCGCAGCAGCGCAGCAGTGAAAAAAATAACACTTTTCTTTTTTTACGGTGTAAACGGCGATTACATTATTTTTTATCAGTTTCCGGCCAGTTTTGTAAGCATAAAGATTTCGTTCAAGCAGTTTTTGGCTGGCTAAATGCGTTGCAATAATCTCGTAATCTTCATTTCAACTTGATTTTAACGACTACTGTATGTAAAGTTTAAGAGAAACTAATTTGTTTTCAATTCATTCTTGCTCAATGACATCACCAATATTTTTGTTGGTTACGAAGATGATTGCGGTATGGAGAGAATAATGAAAAATAATACCTACTGACATTGGATTTTTCATGTTTCAGGCTATCTTCATACACTTCATACACTGACAACTGACGTGCTGTCACCCACGCCGAGCCTTTGACAAGAAGAATTTACCAGCATATTTGAGGCTAAATCAGTGGACTAACATTAACATCTGCCGGATCCAAAAGTGCCTAAGGAGCAGATCTCGTTTGGAATGTGCCGGCAACATCCTACGAGCTGCCAACTTGATGTCACTTGAAGATATAAAGACCTGATGAGCCAAGATGAAGTTCTCTACTGGCTCGAGCTCGAGCAGCCTGGCCAGCGACTCCCTGTCCAGGAAATCGACCTTATGCATCTACACAGAAGTCGACGCGCCGCCGCCGCCTTGCGAAAGGGTAAGCTGAGTTTGATTTTGGTTTCTATGACAACGGATTTGAATTTGGAATTCGAATAATAAAGAACGCCATGAAAGAACGAGTCTTATAGATTGTTTCACACGTTTCAATTTCAATAGTTTCAAAATTATAAAAAACAAAGGAGGCTGGTTTTTTGCAGAGTTAGTTAAAAAAATAGTTGGTACTTATTTCACTACCATCAACATTTTTGTTTAGCTCCAAATATTGCAATACAACAGGTTCGCAAAAAAAAAATAACACAGGCTTTCCCACGAGCCACAATTAAAAAAAAAACGTTAATATTATGATGACAACATTCCTGCAATTCGCGACACAAGTTTAACAAGTTGAAATTTCTTTTCACGAATGTGTAAAATTCTTAAGATTGCCACGCCTCAGTCTCTTTTGGTAGTTCGTAAAATTCCTTAAATGTGATGATGATAATGTTGTTTCTTTTATGTAAAACAGTAGGCAGTTTCTTTTTGCCTTTTAGGTACTGTTGATGTTGAACCGACTTGAACCTTATTAGATCGGGTTTCAATAATTAGAAAATAGACCACCACAATTTTATCACCGCCAAGAAAGAAATTATGCTCTTACATGGTATTATGGTCAGTGGTCAGCTACCACAGTAAAAGTTACGAAACCCATTGTAATGCCATAATAAAGAAAACGAAAGCTCACGATAACAGGGTCATGTTATTGTCATCGGTCAATGCTTTCGATTTTCATGACCACATTAACTTTCATGTAATAAGAATATTGTCAACAAAAACAATGAAAAAACTCGTGTCCGGGTTCGTAAGGAGAAAGTAGCCGGTTACCAGTCTTCTATAGGTCCAGCCGGTGTCGGTTTTGCAACAGCTGAAATATTTTTTGGCCTTATCTCAGGCTTGTGACTCTCTCGATCATGCATTTTCGTTTAATTTGAGACACCTGGCCTTATCGGTTTTACCTCTCATACTTAAGCAGATATGTAAGGCCCTTTCAAAACTTACGTAGGTATACATACAGTAAGTAAATAAAGACATTGAGGTATTAGATTTCTATATTGCATTCATTTATTACTTTACTACACCAAAGATTTAATGTTTATAAATAAAATTACATGATCTGTCGTCATCACATAATTTATCGTTTAATTAAATAGTATCAATCGTTAGTACTCAATTCGTCATGAATGACATAATCTGTTTATAAGGCTTACAACTTTTGCTTACGTCATGGCCTTGTTCATTATTATTATTAGCTTCTAAATCATCTTTTGGTCAAGTATTCTTGTGTTGTGCTATGAAAACAAAATCTCTGATTAATGACACTACTTCTACGTATATATTGCTATTGGCAAATCTTGTTATTGTATTTTCGTGATGTACATAATTGCGAGAGCCATCTTTGACATCTTCAAGGCTTTTGTCTTAACGTTTTGGAGGCTGTACTTTCACGATTGTGTAGCGTGTTTCGTGATGTTTGTATGTGCAATCTGTTGCTCTAATTATGTGTTATTTCTTAACATAATTTCACTTTATTTGCTAAGTATAATTTAAAAGTTCGTGTTCATAATGTTATTCTTTAATAATCACCACATTACAATCTACATTATTACCTGCAATCTCGTCATCTATCGTGATAAATGAATCACTTTTTTCAATCTACTTCTACTTTGCATAGAAACGTTACGTTCCGTTATGAAGATAATCAATTTGCATATAAATATGATAAAATGTTACTTGCTGCGATTCATGTCCGACCAGATGTTTCATGTATTCCGCTCACCCATCCTACTCGGTTATAACAACAATGGCTCCTACGCATAAGTTTTCTACAGTAACCCCACAGCATCACCACGTAATACAGTGGCCGCATGACGGATCACTTTCCCTGTCAAAAGGTGTAGGTGTTCAACGATCACAACTATCAATTCCCTTTCCATTGTCTGCTTAATGAACTTTTAGCGTCGAATTAGATGAAAGTGGCTCCTAATGACTGCTCGATGTAATGGATATTATCGGACCGTTTATCTTTGATTTATTAAGCGTCGCGCGATTTCTCTAAATCTTTATGGATGATGTCGGGAAACGTGGTGGAAACGGATCGCTCTGGTGTAGTAAGTAGTGTAACTACTGGTAGGGAAAGGCTAAGGAAAGTTGGATCGAAATAATGCGCATGTTTAAGAAAGTCTGCCAGTATTACACGGCATACCAGTTCTGAGCTAAATCTGCTACAGTTGCAGTTGATGAGCGTGCTGAATGCCATTTCTATTTCTGCACAGCTCCATGTCACTTAATATGATATTTCCAGTCCAAATGCATATTTTAATAATTTTATTAACATTCCTTAGCTGAGTCAGGCTGAGTGCTTATTTTATCTTCGTTTTGCTCCTGATTCCCAGCCTGCTAAATATTTAAATAACGAAAAAGCGAATCCTAATGTAAATTTAAATGCTGTATATTTTTTTAACCATTCACCAGGACTGGCGCCGCCGATTTCTAGATTATGAACGCATATCATAAATCTTCCCAGCGCACTTATTCAAGCCTGCCACATTACCTAGGGAAGAACTATTTCTTGCCCATCATAAATTGCGCTTCCAGGGATTACTGTCGCAAGTAAAGTCACGCCTGTAGCTCAGCATTATGGAAGGAGGCCCTCCGTCACGGTCGCTTACCGTAACTTAAGTTCCAATTTGAGTTATTTAAGTTCAGCTTTCGTCATGTTCCGGTTGGTTATCGGAGTGTTCCTTTACGCTCTTGTTACTCTGTGGTTTACTACTGTGGCTCTGTTTCGACTCAATGTGTGCCACTTTGAGTGCGATTGACCGTACGTGCAATCTTCCAGTGAAAATTGATAATTTCAATCTTGTTTAAATCTAATTTGTTGGGTGGGGCTAATAGTTTTCTCAAATTAGGGGTTTTTACTATAATCTCCACTCCACTCTTGACAGGCGATTTGGTGAGAACTGTACAATATCTGATATTCACAGAAAACACTCGAGAAGACATAGGTCGCTTATATTCTGACCTTGAACCGCCCAGAAAAGCGTACAATTTGACTCAAGGGTTGTTCTGTTATGTCCATGCGTCTGAGAAATTTTATTTTATAAACAAATGGATTTCAATATTCCCATTTGTTTACCAAAGGTCCCATTTGTTTATTATTCTCTACGTTCGCCAATTTCGCATAGTACAGACTTCCTACGTATGTTTTAGGGTAATCACTCTATGTCAAGTAACTCGATAGGGACTTTGCTACCGCAATGTGGTCTGGGCTGCCGTTTCATTATATACCCGGATTGGGTTTACCTTTATTTGTTCGTATGCGGTTTGTTATAAAACACCTTTAAATTCTCTATAACGTATTTGTAGTTCTCTGGTTTCTATTTATTGTACATTGTGCATTTGAGGCGTTTACTATTAAACGATTAATTTTGTAAAATTGATTTATCTAGCCTATAATTATTACGTCCTAAAAGTCGTAATTTGATTTATGACTAGAAGAAATATTCAATGCTAAATATAGGTATCCCAATGAACGGTAATCTATGGACTTCCACATCATCTAATTGCACACCTTATTGTATTAGATCGGGTCTTAGCGCGGTTGGTTGAGATAGCTACCTACTTGTACAATAATGTGTATAAGCAAAGCGCGAAAGTCTAATTGCACACCAATTTAAAATCAATCCCTTTCGTCAGGTGACCTGATACTTATTATAATTACATCGAAAACTTTTTCCATACACAATTTAAGGCGCATTTCACTTAATTATAACTTGGTTCCGATCACAGTAAGTAGGTACAATGTTATCGATTTCATCTGACTGTATCAATTTATCTTTTGTTATTGTCGTGTCACACGTTATCTTCGCAGATTATACCGATAAACGCATTAGCACATAATGTAAACGTGATTTATCAGCGCCATCTAGCGAAATAACTCGAATAGTTCACATTTTTCTCGAAAACGCATCACGTTATCTCGAATATTTGCAGGCATTTCAGCCAGCACGAAAGAATTTTAAAAAGTTAGGTACTTTATTTATTTTTATCAATGAAAGATTTTAAAGTATTATTTATTTCAGACTATCAAGTGCAATGCATCAGGTTTGCTCTCAAAAAAAATAATGTTATTCAAATAAAAAAAAAAAACAAAGTTTAAAACCTTGCATGTCAGCCATGTCAACATTGAACCTAAAATAGCGGGCAAATGCGAAATTAATGAGACAGAATTTAAAAAAACATATACTGCCAATACCTGATGATTGATCTGAACAGCCTGTTTTACATTTATCGACATGACAGACAGACTAGACGGACAGACTAGAGTCAACACACGTAATTCCCACTTTATTATGCAAGCAAATCCACGAACATTGACAACTAGCTAGCATTTACATTAGACAACGAAAGCCATTTCAGAATTGGAAAGTTCTTCTGTCGTGTAGGTTTCGAGTCGATCGACCCGATGAACCCTGGTGTCAGAGTTTTTAAACCACCTTATATGCCTCTGACATGGTTTGTGTAAGTCGTTTTACACGTCGTTACTATCAAAGACAGCAACCGGGACCTCCGAAGCACGGAATCCTTTTCCTTTTCGGACAATCAGTTGATTAAGCCTGCAATGTCCTCACCGAACTGGGGAAAATCTCACAAAGTGATAAATTAACAAATATCAACTTTCCCCCCCGGGAATCGAACCCAGGACCTTCGGATCGAGAGCTCAGACGCCTAGACCGGAGGCAGCTGTTAAGATTGGAAAGTAAAGGTATCGACAGACAAGACATGTAGTCAATAGTTACAATCCGATCTTGTATCAGAGAAAGTACAATGATAATAAAACACGTACGGACAGACAGACATACGTATCGATGCGTGGACTTGTCAATAGATAGGAGAGTGGAGGCACGGAATAATAATAGGTTGTCTCTACTACGTGTGAATGTGTTATTAGAGATATTAGTAATGCTGATTGGCTTAACAGAAATGTTCTTTTCCGACAGATATAGCAGATAGATAGGCACATAATTTAAACACTGGCTTTCCGCCAGCGGTTTCAACAGCGGATACCTAGATAGATAAGTTTTCCTGTGGGATGAAAGTATTTTCCCGCAGTGAATATTCCTAATCGTGATCAGTCCAATGGTTAAAGCGTCCAATATACCTAGATGTATTTTTCCTCAATTTGTTATTTTCCAGTTTTACCTAGTTGTTCCTCATATCTTTGCTTTCATCAGCTCCTAGCCTCTACCTTGTAGCATTTAGTCTCAGCTCATTAGCCGGCGCCGGCGCAGGTTTCTCGATGTCAAGCTTGTCAAGGGCTCCTTGCAAGCTAAGTTTATGTATGCTTTGTTTACTCATGACGTTGGGAAAGTTATACAAATCATAAAGGCTTTATGGTTAGGTTATAGTTACACAAAGATGATGATAACAATATGATGAAGATAGAAAGAGAGAAAGAAGCGTCTTGCTCTATTCTGTACTGGTTTAATCCAACGTTAAATTTCTTAGCTTTAATGACTCATTCTATCTACTCAGATTCTGAGTATTCATTAGACTAACACTAAGCTAGCTGATATGGCTGCAAAAAAGCTCATTGATTCAATGATCCGGTATCTGTTACAATTACTATTGTTAAATGAGTCGCAACAGATGCAACAGATGTAAAATCGTCCAAATTACGAGGAAAAGGAAATTCTTCAACAGAAGAACAAAGCAGACGAAGTTAACACCTTTATTGCGCAAAACTTATCCTCTGGCGCCTTACTTTTCTGTCCTTTATACAGAACTAGCGGACCCGGCAGACTTCGTCCAGCCCAAAAAACAACTTTTCCCGTGGGAATGACATACTTTCCCGTGGTAAAATACTTTCAGTTAAAAACCTTCCTCATGAATCACTCTATTTATTAAAAAAAACCGCATCAAAAGCCGTAGCGTAGTTTTAAAGATCTAAGCATACATACAGACATACATACAGACAGAGGGAAGCGACTTTGTTTTATACTATGTAAGGATGAAAGTTAACAACGTTTCTTTAAGTAATTTACAGCAGTCAACGTGTTAAGACCATACAGTCATAGTTAGACTAATCAGTCAAATTCCAAGAACGAATCAGTCTTAGAAAACATCCCACGATAATCCAACGGTATGGGAACTATAGACAATGACAAAAAACTAAGCCGTTTCTAAAGAAGCTGCCGTGTCGTCTTCTCTTAAGGAAGGGTTGGAACCAGTTTCCAGTAATCTTTCTCATGTTTCAACATACCTAAATTCACTTTAACACGTTCTGAAGATCAACTAGAACAAATACAAGATGCACAAGAAAAAGTCGTGATTGTAAGACGTTTCAACACTTCGAATGCACGCGCGCTACCCAAGGACGCTCACGCTACTCAACCCCACTGTGTTATTAACTGAAAACCTCATTAAAATAATCGCCAATAGCTTCACTTGGGATGGAATTAGAGATTATGCTGTGGAATGCGAAGATTCCTGTCTTGAATATGCCAGTGTTACCAATGTTTTTATTAGTATGAAAAGCAGACTTAAAATTGGATTAAGTATACTAAATTTTTCGTGCTAGGACCTAGAACAACAGATAGAACATATAAATACCCATAATACAAACAAACTATGCTTTAAAATAGTGAAGTAATACCTATAGTAGCTAATAAGTAGATAGTTACCACTTACAAGAGAAATGGAGTCGTAAAGATGTTGGTAATTAACCACGTTTATTGACATCGTAATTATACTTCTAGTATGTAGGTACAGGATTTTACGTAACAGAACAATAATTATGCACTTTGTACATACTTCAGCAAAATGATATTTTTAAGCTAGAAGATTCTTTTGTGAGACTTCTTTTGTTTATTTGTTGTCTTGGTCTTAGGTACCTTCACACACTTGCCTATTACTCAATAAAATGGCAGAATTATTTCGCTGGCAACACCATTGCCAGGTGCAGATTCCGATCTAAACGAGGAGAGCAAATCGACCTAAACCGTGCTTTCCAAGGTTATGGGAAAAAAAGCGCCTCTCTCGTGGTGGTTGCGACGAATCATAGGAATGCGTAACTATCCGCTCATTTGACGTAATTTTACAATACTTTTTATATCTGTTTCATATTTGTTTTAAAGAAATTATTACTTAGTTTGTACGAGAACTAAGCAATGTAGTCGTACCTATACTTCGATTCGAGTATGTATGAGTACACTTAATATGTAACGTTCTTTCTTCGTGTATTGTATACGGGTATTTCCGTTACGATAAGTTAAGTAGCAAAACTTACTTACGTTTTATTTATGGTATACAATACAGTAGACCTACCAACTATAAACATACTATTTAGTTCCTGCTCTCCATGAATGAATGTTATGTCCACTAATAGACCAAAATTAATTAACTAGGAAGCACTCTTATATCAGCTAAAGTCATGCAAATATTATTCAGCATAACCTTCCTGAACCATTTCATTCTCACATAAACTAAAACATTCAAATCTACGAACACAAATTATTATTATTTTAAATGTTATTTCTGTTGCGCTCAGTTAGCTCGCAAGTTGTGAAGATGTGGAGTGTCCATTGTTATAAAGGTGAAGAAACAACTGCGTCAAGGTACTTACTTTGATGCAGTACAGTACCTAATTACTTACTGCATGGTACACTGAATATTGTGGTGTTGGTTCAAGTAGTACCTACCTATTAGAGGGTTTATAGGAAGTGCTTACATGAGGGTCATTTGTCTTTCTATATAACGTGCAACAGAAAGGGTATATGCATCGTGCATTGTGAATGGTATGAATCTGCCCATGAAACTGAACTCTAAGGAACATACAAGGTCGTGATACGAAAACCAGTTCATCAATTCAGTCAACTCACACCAGACAATCCAATATTAGGCATCCAATAAATTTTACTATGAACTTATACCAAGTTTTGTATGAACATGATCTGTCAAACTTTATTTGAATGGTTATTCAAGACATTCATAGATTTCCTAGAATAAATTACATAGAATAAAAGAACTTGTAATGCGATAAATATGATAAAATTCTGTAAACAATTTTTACATTTTTGTAAAATAGGTGTATGAACTTATGTTTACTACACACAATACTACTAAAGGTTGTTTACTTTGATTATGATGACTCTGCGCTTACGCAAGTGAAAACACCTCAAAATAACAACATGATACTCTTCGGCATTTTCAGAGTAATTTGCTGCGTTTAGCAAAATTATATGAATTATTATGTGATACTTAACTTTCGCGATTTAAGCTTGTGTAATATTTTTGAAAAAGAGGTTTTAATTGCTGCAGGTTTCGTAAATAAGTGTGTATCACTGTTTGCTTAGTACCTAAATATGAGGTATGGTATACTATAGTTTATTTTATTATTTTATAACAAACCTACATAAATAACATAAATATTGTCGTAAAACACTATAATCACCAATGCGCGTTATTCTCATTCACATAATCTAATAATATCACATATATACTAATTAGTTTTTTATCTAATTGAAATAAGAATGGAGTAACTGTTTATTATTAAAGTTCTTTTTTTAGAATTTATGATTATTTCCCTTGGCGAATAATAAATGATTATTATCGCATATTTATATTTAAACTATGACCTCAATAAATCACATGTTCATTCGCTTCGTAGGCAAATTACATCATTGTGGTTCATTTACCTTCCACATATGACGAACCACATCATTAACGTTTTTTTTTTCAGTGTCATTTAAACACTTTAATAAATATAATACCTACAACTCACTTAATTAGCCTCGTACTGATGAGTAGGTACTATGATTATAATTTGTGCTTTAAGAAGGATATTTGGGCTAAATCTAGGATGTCTTACTGTTTCGTCCTCAATCAATTCCTTTTAAAAGGATTTCCGACATACTTCCGATCGTACATACAAATTAAATAAAACACTCGAAACACTTTTGAATGCACCCATGGTCTACATTATATTGTTATTTGTTTTTAATCTGACCATTGTCACATTCCAATCCCGGACAACAAAATTACAATGATAATCAAACTGTGCGAAATCGTCAGTCATAACAATCAATATTTTAGGTTTGTTATTATAACTACGTTCTATATACAAAAGACAAAATAACCTTCCCGAATAAAAAAGCACATGGACAGAACACATTTTGTCCTTTGCTAATGTGTTTTAAGACGTTTAGGTATTACAATACACAGTAAATCACTTATCATAATCATATTATCAGTAAAGGTAATGGGTTCAATATAGATTTCATTATAATAATTTAGGTGCTAAAATTATGATCGAATAAGATTTAGCTGGACTTATTATGATTATAAGCCAATCTATTTTTAATCATTAGTTAATGAACATATAACTACCACAGTTATAATAATAATAAATTCAAAAATTTATAACGAGCTATAAGTAATTAAATAGGTAAGTATCATTCGATTTATATTATAGGTGTTTTCCTTTCTAAAGATGTCATTGATTTTTATAATAAAAATCGCCTTTTTAAATTGATAACAATTTTCATTGTGCTGTACCTATAACGTGCACACGGAGATAATAGTCATTGGTTGGAGAAACACTTTTTTTAGAACATTAAGAAACCTAGGTTCCTCGCGTTACCCCTCACGGTCTGACACGCACGCGTAATCCCCATGGTTTACGTTTTGCAAATGGATATTTATGGTGTTTTGCACGCAAGTATCTTGCGCAAATCGCCCACTTGGTCTGATGGGCAGATAGTACGGTCCACACAAAAAAAAAAAACACTCTAAATACCACTCTACTGCTTCGACATAAAGGCTAATAGTTTAACGTGACTCTGCAAATATGTGATTGAGTGTACAAAGGAAACTGCTGGCGAAACTGTAGCCTTATCGAATATGGATCTTTGGCTAATGTCTGTAGGTCGAGGGAAACCTACTTAGATAAGTGAGAAATTCATATTTTTATAGTCAGTATTATTTTTGCATGATGCATACGGGTTTTAGTTGACTGTCGTTATACCTAGCTAGGTGCTATTAAAACTCTAGCTAAACGTGCCAGTATGACAGCAAACGATGAATTATCAAATTATCTACCTAACTAAAATCTAAGTACTTGTTACATTATTGCCCCGTCAAATGAAACTTTTGAGCCAAAAGTTCCTCATGCTGATGATGCCATGCCAATTTTCATAGGTACCTACGTAAAATTAGCGGTATCTTCTATCGAAGCTTAAAATGAAACTGTTTTCGGTATGGTATTTCTAGTCACCTAGCAACACTATCTATCGATTACAATATTATTTATAAACCTCCCCCAGCACGCAAAAACCCTCGTGCATAATCAAGTTAGTAACGACGAAAGCGTTCCGTTGCACGCGCCGCGCGTGCCGACGTGACCTTTACTTTTTGCCCCGTCTGGATTTAATTAAAATTCCTCGCCTGCGTGAAACGTATCGCCTTGTACGGAATGGCGTCCACAGATTACTTATTAGTATATAGGTATGATGGCGTCAAGATTATGATGGATGGAGTTAGAAAACCTTTAGCTATGCTGTCTTGTAAGGGCTTGGAAAAGCCGTTTAAAACTTAGACAGTGAAGAGTTTCTACCTACTTAACTACTTACGATACTACTTATGATAACTGGTTAGACTTCACATTCAATTCTATATTAACATTGGAGAAACAAAAGTACCTACCATACCAACAACATTTTTTTAAAGAGTTTTACAATGTTTGTACACTTGTACAGATAGAAGACCACACTACTAACACCAAGCAACTTTGGCAACGGATTTCACATTCAAAACCTAAAGTTTTTTTGCAGAAAGTTGCATAACATAACACAAAGACACGAAAGCGAACGAGAACGATTGCTCATAGAAACTGCATAGGCATTGAAACTGCAACCTCGCAGAAGACACTATAAGGCTGGAGCCCACCAACAGTTTAGACTAGCTGTTTACAGATGGTTTATTGCTAAACTTTCTTGAAAACTTGGTTAATACTTTCGTTCCCTCCAGATTCCTTGCCTAAACCATGCCTAAACCTATGATCGACCAATCGGGTCAAGCCTTGATTATATATTCTGTGGCTATGATAAAAGGACATTAATGATACTCCTTTGAGCGTTTTATCGTTCAAACAGTTATCATTCAAAAAAATATTTGACCTACTTTCATGATCACCATTTTTTTTGTTCATTGCAGTCTCAGATGAAAATCTTTTTGTGATTAAAAAGTGAGTATCAGGCTCATAATAAAAACTCTAAGGTAACCTACCTATTTATTTAGTATCAGGAACTTTAAAAGCAAAAAGATTTTATTATGACTGATTATGATTATTAATTTCTATCGTTTCATTACGAAGTTCAAAGAGGTCTCTAATCTAACTTCTGATCATTCATGAAGATTATTTTTATTATTTTTACTTATAAAGTTAACTAGTTTATGTAAATTAATGTTATAAAATGAAATATTTTACAGTAAATCCTTTTTTGATTTATACTGCTAGCAGTTATTTTATCTATGGCCTGTGACATTGTGTCATTTTACTTTCTGTCAAGTGTGTCCGTTTGGTTTGTTTCAAAGGATTTTCCGTATTATTTTGATTTATAATTTGCCAATAAGAATACCACTCCTATATTAAATAATCCTCAAATACAACCGTGTGAGATATTCAAGTAGACAAAGGACTCAATGGATAAAATATACAGAATGAAGCACCAGTAGCCAAAAAATCAGACGAAGAGCAACCTTGCCCTTTATAAACAAGATTTATAATTTTGACAAATTACTTTATTTATTGGTTTATAAAATAATAACTAATTTGTTCTTAACATGTTGTATAATTTGTGTAATAAATAATAAATTGTTTTTTGTACGTAACAACCACTTCAAATATAAAATCGAGAGAACCATTTCATCACCATACAAAACACTTTTCTTCTGTAATGTGGGTTTCGAGTCGATAGACCCGATGAATCCTGGTGTTAGCATTGTGAACCACCTAATAGCACAGCTAAATAGGCCTCTCACATGGTTTGTGTAACAACTACTATATCGAAGACAGCAACCAGGACCGACGGCTTAACGTGCCCTCCGAAGCACGGAATTCTTTTTCAAAACACTGAAAAACAAAAAGGAATTTCAGAAAAAAATATTACGAATATAGGTACACATAGTTATCTATATCTCTATGACATTTTTGCCCATTTAGAAAAAGCATGGAGCAAAAGATCTGGAACGACTGTGGCAGATAGTCAGAATCAGTAATTAGGCCAAGAAAGCAAAATGTCTGGTTTATTTAATTGTCAAGAAGGGCTTCAGCCTATATTGCTTTAACCAAACTGGGGAGAATCTCAATGAGAAATAAATAGATAATATCATGCTCAGACCAACAGACCGCAGAGGCAGTTCATCATCATCAGCCACAACAGTCCACTGCTGGACATAGGCCACCCCAAAATTGGGGGTATATGCCATACTCACCACGCTTGGCAGGCGGGTATAACAGGGAACGCTGCTGCCCATTCCCTGGATTAATCCTTTAGTCGCCTTTTACGACACCCGCAGGAAGTGATGGGGTGATGCTATTCTAATCCGGCACCACACAGGCAAGGCAGTTACTTAGGTATTAACTTAGTTGTAAATACCTCTGTATCAATACTTTCTTTTCTTTTGTAAACAACGTTATTAATTGTTATCTTCTTAAAGGCTGGAACAAGATACAAATATTAGGAATATAATCGAATAACAACTAAAATAATCACAATTAATTAGGTTCCTATACGCACAAGCAGCATAAAATGAAGGAACTTCTAACTTCTAAAAACAAATTATTGGGTCCTATACCTATACAAAATATTCTTCTTCGAGTCTAAGTGTGACCCGATGAACTCTGATGTCAGAGTTTTTAAATCGTCTCCTAGTTCCCAGCATTATATGCGTCTGCCATAGGAATCAAATCAACTTCAATACATTGTTTGCGGAATAGCTAAAATACATACAGTACACGCGACAAATAAACGTAGGTGTAGCGTATTATAGGGATTTGTACATCATCTTCCCAAAACAGAAAGCAGCAGCAATGTCCACTTCATCCTTTAGTCCGTGCTAATAATAATAAAACATACAAATAAATATTAAAATATGATAGGTAGGTATCAACTTGAGAAGCCCGGATGATGTAGGAAGCCCAGATGGTGTAGTGAATAGGGCCGCGGCCTCCTTGGCAGGAGGTCAAAGGTTGTGTAACCTAATCTAAGATTAGGTCTGGTTTCCCTTCTGGGTTGCGGAAGGCTAGGAAGATGATGATAGGTATCAACTTGAATAGCATTTTTGCAGAAGGGCTAAATAATCTTGGATGCAGGTGAATGAAATCTATCGCAAGTTCTTTCAGTACCTACCTAGGAATAGTTACTAATTTTGTACCTATATTTCGTTTATTACTATGGTATATCATGATTTAACATATCAAACTTTACTTACGTGTTTGTTTATGTTTACATATTGTAGGTCATTCATTATTGTTGAACATCATAGGTACTATGATCACAGCCACTAAAAATGTTTATAAAACTTTGAACTTTTTGGGTTTGTTCTAGAGATTCCAATTTGCTGTTTTTATTTCTGCATTCAAAGTTTCTGTCTGTGCTTTGTATTTTTCAGAAAAACGATTTTAAATTTAAATACGGCCCAAATAAAAATGACAATAGAAGTCATTTATGGACGTATGTCACCATGGTTGCCTTGCCAACGGGATGGTTAAAGCTAAACTCGTGTCATGTATGATTAACCCCTCGTAAACCATTAGGTAACGCAAACCACTCGTAAACCATTTGTAAACAGATGGTTTCCCATACAAAAATGCCTAAAAAAGATGGTCGTGGGATCGAAATTTTTGACACACTGTTTATCTTCTCATAAACTCGTTTATAACTTGATGGGACCGCCCCTAAGTGGTTCGAAATCCAAACCTTTAGAATGAACTGATTCTGCGGACGACATTATGTAAAACGGACTAATGCTTTTACACAACGACTTGAACGATATTATGACATTTGTGGGGGATATAATCTGTGCATTACCGTACCGAGTCCCCTGCTGCGAAAATATCAACTTTAATGCGGCTTGTTAGTGCAGATATCGCCTCATCCTATTCAGGTTGATTGCATTGAATTACACAATGTAAGCAGGCATCGTGAGCATATAATGGTTATGCATTTTGAAATAGAGCTTCGGAATGGTAAAGCAGAATCACTAATGATTTTGTTGTGACACGATATCAACAATAGCGACGATCTGGTTTAGACTCGTACATGCAAAATGATTTTGCTAAAGAAACCATAAAGAATAACAATGAAAACGAAAGTTCCAAATGAGTCGATGTAATAGCCATCACCAGCGCTCATAACAATCGCAAAAAACCAATTTCACTATCACTATCATCGAATTTCACGCTCGAACTTGATATGTTCATTAATATCGGAATCGAAATCGGGTCGATATCATTAATCGATAATCGCAGCACTTTCCATTGGGTCGTGATTCGTGAGTCGTTATTCAAAAATTGCTACAGTTTTTTATGATTATATGCTCGCGAATATTTCGCGGATGTCGGGAAAGTTGCTAAGAATCGAGAACATTCACTGTCAAGGTTTACTATCCACTTCCCTTTCTGAACTTGAACTCAATTTTGTATTCATACGAAGATGAACGTGTCGTCACCGCAATATTTTTTCTTGAGTCATTGTGTATAATTTTGCTTCATCGTGCACAAGTAAAGTCTACACCAGTCTACACATTTTTTTTTCGTGTCGAGACATAACCAACGCTGGTATTTTAAAGCTACTCTTGTATCGAACAATCTATTTGAAATTCAACTGACGCAGACAACAAAATAGAGGCTGGCGCCAAGGTACACAAAGGCACTCCCTTGCCTATCTGCCAAGGGCAAGCCTCAGGCAATGCTTAATTAAAGGGCATTCATCCATCATCTATCTCGGCCAAGCTCACGAGCCCTTCGGCTTTCCCTCTGCCCACTCTTGACACAGTGACACCTGACCTTAAGGTATCGTCACAATAGCACTAATACACCATGCATCTTTAAAGACAGGTTCATTTCTATTTTGTGGTTTATGGTCGGTGTATTTGATCTCCACTTGAGATGAAAGTTCCAGCTTGCAGACAGGTTCTTTAGTTTTATAAAAAGTGTGTTGAATTGTAGTCATTAACCTCTTGATGACATCATTGTTTAATACCGTCTATCTCATCTGGTGTGGTATGTTTATGTTTTTATGTAACCCTATTAATCATCACAATAACAATCCTAAGCTTATGTACACCGTTTAGTTTATTATCATAAGTTCTAAGATTGATCACTGTTATCTCATTGAATCCTTTATTGTAAACAAAGTTAGCATGCATCTCTTAAACAAAAGCTTACACAATCTTAACTTTCTTGCTTACGTGTTCTCTTGTAACGTGTCCATCATCAGAATCAGGCTTGACTTTTGACTGTTCAATGCTGTTGTTTTCACTTGCATTACAAATGGGTAACCACGACTTTCACCGTCTGAGAACGGTGGTACACAAAGGTTGATGGGCAGTTGTTTTTGGAGTTAGATAATGGCTGATCATGCTTATCCAGATTACTTGTTAGATAATGGTGAGGAATGAGGTGGAGCGGGATGCGACTCTTCATACATGACAAAACAATGTATGATGATAAGTTTTTTTTTGTTGTTAGATAGCCCTAGGGATATTTGTTTAGGAGCATGATAAATAAAAAATGTTAACGAATGGTATAATCATATCTCTCTCTGATATTTTCCTTATAGAACGTATGTTTTCTTTTGAATGTTGCAATTTTACTTGACCCTTATATAAAACGGCCTTAAACCGTTCTTTCCGGAACAGTTTTATTTAATAACTGCCCATATAACCGTCTGTATGAAGTTATTTGCTCCATTTGTGTAAAAATTCCGTTAGAACACGCAATGTAACAATTAACCCATTACGTGTTTGAGTTAATGAGTTTTCCACATCAGTTTTAGTTCCTTGTGCTTTTCCATGTATACGATTGAATTTTGGAAAGAGTCAGTATTCTTCGTTTTTATCAAAGCTGTCTATCCCTAGGAATGAGCAGCATATTGCTCTTTGCGTATCTAACAGTTTGAACTCGTAATGTTCTCGTCAACTCGCTTGTCAGAAATCTCAAGTACCTACGCACGACAAATACCTCTAAATAAGGGAAAAATAGAGTCAATAAAATCCTGTGCTGCTAATTATGATGATGAACAATCGATTGTTTTTTTTTTTTAAGATGATAGAATCACGAATCTTTCTAGATAAATTCTTTTCTAGATATAACCTTACTGCAAAACATCAATGCCTTTTAGAAAGCTGCACCATAACAATATTTGAAAACTTCAAGTTTTACCGAGAATCCGACTATTGAAGCCAAGTGTCCATTCAACCCAACTAGAAATAGAAAGGAGGGTAATGTTAGCAGTGTCTCGTGACTGGCCCTCGTTTTGGTGATTTCGCCAGCTCAGAAATAGAATAATGGTAGAAAAGCTCGTGGGAACGTTTACCCCATAGCTAACATGACATCTCGATGTTATGCGCTGACATGTCACGCGAGGAGACAAGATTTTGCTTCATTGAATAATATGGGAAGCTGTGGCAGATCTATTTTTATTTCTTTTTCTACTGCGAATGGTCTTCACAGAAGATCACGAAGAACATTGTAGACTACTTGTACGATACACGAATCAAGGGATAAGTATTTTTTGTATCAGTAAACAGTTTAAAATTCTTCTGCTTTACACCTGTTTTCACTTGGCCAAATTTGTTTTTAATCAGTCCTAAATCTTCCTCATAGCGTGGGTGGTCAACCGGATCTACATACTTATTCGGTATTATTTCTCAATTGGACATCATCAGAACCTGGTTGAAGGTGACTTCGCTTAAGGACAGTACCAGGCCAGGTACTAGTGGCACAGCAAACGTGTTGTCGACTCACACACATGGTCACGGTCAAATAAGCCACATGCGTCAAGTTGATTGACAAGACAAGTATGCTTCGATATCGGTTGACAATTTAAATAGCAGATTTGTGACGTCAGAATTGGATTGATTGACAATATTTTTATGTTAATGCATACTAAAAAGTCTATTATTAAAAATTGATACTCAATATGCCTGTTATGAATTTAAAGGTCTCCTATGGGTCTCCTACTACGTTCGTTCATCAGGGAAAGCTTTACCAAATGGTTTTTTCTAGGTACTGCCTTTCGTTTGACAAACGAACGTATGTGGCTAGTACCCAAGATCTAATATTAATAACCTCAGTGGGCATAAGGAACCCTATGAATGACATTTGTACTACTAAATATTCCTCAGGCGACTTGACCTTATCATGATCAAATCAAATCAAATAATACTTTATTGTACACAGGAAAACACAAATTAAACATACATAACATGACATAAGTTTGATATGTTAAATCATGATATACCATAGTAATAAACGAAATATAGGTACAAAATTAGTAACTATTCCTAGGTAGGTACTGAAAGAACTTGCGATAGATTTCATTCACCTGCATCCAAGATTATTTAGCCCTTCTGCAAAAATGCTATTCAAGTTGATACCTATCATCATCTTCCTAGCCTTCCGCAACCCAGAAGGGAAACCAGACCTAATCTTAGATTAGGTTACACAACCTTTGACCTCCTGCCAAGGAGGCCGCGGCCCTATTCACTACACCATCTGGCTTCCTACATCATCCGGGCTTCTCAAGTTGATACCTACCTATCATATTTTAATATTTATTTGTATGTTTTATTATTATTAGCACGGACTAAAGGATGAAGTGGACATTGCTGCTGCTTTCTGTTTTGGGAAGATGATGTACAAATCCCTATAATACGCTACACCTACGTTTATTTGTCGCGTGTACTGTATGTATTTTAGCTATTCCGCAAACAATGTATTGAAGTTGATTTGATTCCTATGGCAGACGCATATAATGCTGGGAACTAGGAGACGATTTAAAAACTCTGACATCAGAGTTCATCGGGTCACACTTAGACTCGAAGAAGAATATTTTGTATAGGTATAGGACCCAATAATTTGTTTTTAGAAGTTAGAAGTTCCTTCATTTTATGCTGCTTGTGCGTATAGGAACCTAATTAATTGTGATTATTTTAGTTGTTATTCGATTATATTCCTAATATTTGTATCTTGTTCCAGCCTTTAAGAAGATAACAATTAATAACGTTGTTTACAAAAGAAAAGAAAGTATTGATACAGAGGTATTTACAACTAAGTTAATACCTAAGTAACTGCCTTGCCTGTGTGGTGCCGGATTAGAATAGCATCACCCCATCACTTCCTGCGGGTGTCGTAAAAGGCGACTAAAGGATTAATCCAGGGAATGGGCAGCAGCGTTCCCTGTTATACCCGCCTGCCAAGCGTGGTGAGTATGGCATATACCCCCAATTTTGGGGTGGCCTATGTCCAGCAGTGGACTGTTGTGGCTGATGATGAACTGCCTCTGCGGTCTGTTGGTCTGAGCATGATATTATCTATTTATTTCTCATTGTTATTCTTTATGGTTTCTTTAGCAAAATCATTTTGCATGTACGAGTCTAAACCAGATCGTCGCTATTGTTGATATCGTGTCACAACAAAATCATTAGTGATTCTGCTTTACCATTCCGAAGCTCTATTTCAAAATGCATAACCATTATATGCTCACGATGCCTGCTTACATTGTGTAATTCAATGCAATCAACCTGAATAGGATGAGGCGATATCTGCACTAACAAGCCGCATTAAAGTTGATATTTTCGCAGCAGGGGACTCGGTACGGTAATGCACAGATTATATCCCCCACAAATGTCATAATATCGTTCAAGTCGTTGTGTAAAAGCATTAGTCCGTTTTACATAATGTCGTCCGCAGAATCAGTTCATTCTAAAGGTTTGGATTTCGAACCACTTAGGGGCGGTCCCATCAAGTTATAAACGAGTTTATGAGAAGATAAACAGTGTGTCAAAATTTCGATCCCACGACCATCTTTTTTAGGCATTTTTGTATGGGAAACCATCTGTTTACAAATGGTTTACGAGTGGTTTGCGTTACCTAATGGTTTACGAGGGGTTAATCATACATGACACGAGTTTAGCTTTAACCATCCCGTTGGCAAGGCAACCATGGTGACATACGTCCATAAATGACTTCTATTGTCATTTTTATTTGGGCCGTATTTAAATTTAAAATCGTTTTTCTGAAAAATACAAAGCACAGACAGAAACTTTGAATGCAGAAATAAAAACAGCAAATTGGAATCTCTAGAACAAACCCAAAAAGTTCAAAGTTTTATAAACATTTTTAGTGGCTGTGATCATAGTACCTATGATGTTCAACAATAATGAATGACCTACAATATGTAAACATAAACAAACACGTAAGTAAAGTTTGATATGTTAAATCATGATATACCATAGTAATAAACGAAATATAGGTACAAAATTAGTAACTATTCCTAGGTAGGTACTGAAAGAACTTGCGATAGATTTCATTCACCTGCATCCAAGATTATTTAGCCCTTCTGCAAAAATGCTATTCAAGTTGATACCTATCATCATCTTCCTAGCCTTCCGCAACCCAGAAGGGAAACCAGACCTAATCTTAGATTAGGTTACACAACCTTTGACCTCCTGCCAAGGAGGCCGCGGCCCTATTCACTACACCATCTGGGCTTCCTACATCATCCGGGCTTCTCAAGTTGATACCTACCTATTTATTTAGTATCAGGAACTTTAAAAGCAAAAGATTTTATTATGACTGATTATGATTATTAATTTCTATCGTTTCATTACGAAGTTCAAAGAGGTCTCTAATCTAACTTCTGATCATTCATGAAGATTATTTTTATTATTTTTACTTATAAAGTTAACTAGTTTATGTAAATTAATGTTATAAAATGAAATATTTTACAGTAAATCCTTTTTTGATTTATACTGCTAGCAGTTATTTTATCTATGGCCTGTGACATTGTGTCATTTTACTTTCTGTCAAGTGTGTCCGTTTGGTTTGTTTCAAAGGATTTTCCGTATTATTTTGATTTATAATTTGCCAATAAGAATACCACTCCTATATTAAATAATCCTCAAATACAACCGTG